>WOVY01006692.1:0-111389 GCA_013436015.1 Rhipicephalus annulatus
GAAGGAAACTTTTCGCGTATTTTATTTACACTATCACTTAAACAAGTGCTTAAAAAACTTATCTTCAGCTGGTAGACGCTGTGAAATAAATGCGACAGGCGCCATTTTGTTTTTACGCTACGCATCTGACTAGCTTTGGCCTAAGTTGCTACATGTCGGTTGCGAGGTCTTGAAACAAAGTAACGAACGAAATCTAGCGGCAGCGTGATATGCTTGTTTATACGTTATTTATTATCTATGTGTATGAAGCTTGTAAACGCTTGTTATTTTTTTTTTTGCTACTCACAAAATGCTCACGAGGAAGGTGCTGCGATTGACATCATCAAGTCAAATGTCATTCGCTTTGGACGTGTAGCAGCGCCACCGAAAAAAAATGTCATTCGGGAATTTAATACATGCCTTCGCTACCGAATGTCATTTTCTATGCCCGTGTGGAACGGGTATTACACTATCAAACAAGCAAACAGGTGGGCTAGCATAAGTCGGGTCATAGCCCATGAATACAAAACCAACGACAACACACATGGCATCAAAAGCGTCGCGTATAAACGCCACAAGAATTGCCGTACTACATGTATATCTGTATTCAGAGCTGTATACGATCGCCGTTGTTGACAACGTTGTCGCACACTTACGCATCGTTCAACGTCGCAGATTTGCCGGGAGGGCTGGTTGCTGTAGCAATGTTTAACGATGGCCAACGTGAGGCACGGCGAAGATTAACTCGCATTGAAACCCCAATTAGTCGTGTTGCGCGCCTTTTATGACTCTTACGTGTTATAAGGATGGTGCGGGCTGAAGCCACTGGTGTTGGAAGTGGGGCTGAATAGCTTGCTCATAGCTCAAAACACGACGTGAAAGGGGGAAAAAAAAGCAAACGAGTGTATACAACACCAAAACGAGTGAGGGTATAAACAATGAAAAAAAAAAGGAATGTTACGAAGATGGAAAAGTGATATGTGCGTCGGCTCCGCTGCAAAGCAAGAGGAATGAAAGGAAAAATGGAGACCCCGAGTAGGGGAAGAAGAAATGCCCTTCGTTATATATAGCGAGGTTTATATTATGTACCATGTCGCGATAAGTGGGCGTGCAGCACTGCGAACGCTGCGAAGTGAGAAAAACGAAACGACAATATGCGGGCCGACAAGAATCTATTCTGCAGCGATGCTAGCTAGTCACGAGATGCTAGTAAGAACGGCAATTTCGACAAGTTGGTTGCGTAAGGATACATGATATAGGCAATCAATAACGCAACTTACAAGCCGGCAGGAGACAGGAGAACACACACTTGGTACGTAGTACACGTGATCGACTACACTGCAAACTACTAATTTCAAACCCCACGCCACCCAACACTTAGCCCATTCCCATCAGTGGACACGGACCATGTAAACAGGAAAGTGACTCATCAACATCATCATGATCTTCATCACACGAAGTGAAGTGTGTGTCCATTCCCTGTTTAGCACAAGAGTAGCGCTGCTTATTAACGCTCAGGCATTGGATGCGGCGACAGCAAAGCAAGTCACTGGTATGTAAACTTCAGAGTGTTGATATTCCATTTAGCTTTTATTCTAGAACACAAGTGACACTTCATGAATAGCATAAGATCGAACGCTTCGTCCACGCCTTTACATTTCAATCAGTGTGTATTTAGTACGCTACGAAGCTGATAAATGAAAGTTAATTTTTTTAAAGTGATCTAGAAACACCCTGACCGACCAGACGCACAAAAAGCTTTGCAATTAAAGTAAAAGGAGGAAATAGAAAAAGCGCAAAAGTGAGCTCGCGTCCTTTCTGTGCGCAAATCTCACCAGAGACGATATATGTAAAACTTTTTAATTCATTTCGAGGTGTAAAAGCTTTTTCTTGCTTTTTTAATGCCTATTCTCTTACTAAAACGAAGCCATTCAATTAGATTCGCATACTCATTACTTGAAGTTCTTCCCGTGAAACGCTACACTGATTACCATGTTCTCGTACTGCTGTATAAAATCGTGCATAAAGTATAATGTGTCCTTCTGTAAAAGTAGGTTACCAAAACACCCATACCCGATACGATCTTTATATTAACGGCTTACTTCAGCAATTCACACAGGCCGTGCGCTATACAGCGTGGCGTTTTCGACCAACACATTACCATATTTTTTTTTTTCAACTTGTTTCAGTATGTTACGTTTTTTTTTAATTACATGGTGAATTCTGAGTTGGCGCAGCCACTTGTTTTGTGTTTGTTTTGTTTTTTTTCGCTAAAGAACCTATAGAAATGGGGTAGCGGAGGTTACATGAAGCTCGATCTCTGCACAGCAGTCCAGTAAACGCAACCGATCGACATCCAGAGAGAGAGAGAGAGAGAGAGAGAGAGAGAGATAAAGATGCAAGAAAAGGCAGGGAGGTTAACCAGACGAACATCCGGTTTGCTACCCTGCACTGGGGAAGGGATAACGGGGAGAAAAGAGGTTGTAGAGAAATGAGAAGGTACACACAATCACGAGCACACTCGGGAAGCACACACAGTCTACAGGCGGTCGCTCAGGTTTGTTGACTTTAGGTAAATTAGCAGTGCTTTAGTTGCTTTCTGCGCAACTGAGGCAGATGCCCAAGGTCCTAGTATCTTCTGCACACAAAATGGTCCAGAAAGTTACACACAGGAGCCAGCCTGACACAAAGTATCAAAACACGACCACTTGCAGGTCGCGGGGCGCACGCTTGCGACCCCGTTACCGTCGAAAGCGCGCTGCAGTGTACCTTGTTGCCGCATAAAAAGCTCGCAGGTCCGCGCGAAACCCAGCAAAGTGTCACGAGAAAGGACAGCAGGAAAGCCCCCCTTCTATGCTACTTCATATAAAGATAAGAAGAAAAAAAAAATGAAACAAGGGCGCGAACGAAATAAAGCGAGGACGGGAACAAAAAATAAAACGCGAGGGCTCGGATTATATATATGGGCGCTCGTATATTACGCGCGACAGGGGCGCCACTAACACGAGCGCAGTAAGCAAGACAGAACGTGTTGGCCGGGCCTGCAGCAAGCCGGCTATACGTAGGGAAGAAAGGCTTTGCTACTCTTAGCCGTATCGAAGAAAGGCGAGAAAAAAAATAATAGTAATAAAAGGACACAGAATGGGTGCCTGTTATACAAGCCGAAGAGAAAAGGAACGGACAGAAAGACGAATGTCCCGGGCAGGGACGATGACAACAACACCCGAAAAAAACCGTGCGCCCGTGATTGAAAGGATGAAAAGCGCGCGCGGCCGGGCTCCGCAAGTGGGGAGAAGGATCAGCGTTGTAAGGTAGATAGAAAAGGAGGAGGGGAAGAGGGTTGAATAGAGAGATAAAAGATAGGGATGGAGGAGGAGAAGAGGCTCAGCCACGGATAGCAGAATCGGTATAACGCTACCGAGGTTCACATGCGAGATCCTCCCGTCCGAAAAAGAGAGAGAAAAGCGTCACCGATGGTCTGTTTTATATAATACGAACTATACTTCTGCAGAGACCGAGTTTCATTGAATTGAGAGACAGGATCGCTTCTCGGCGTCTGACGAGCCTCCATGTTTCTTTCTTTCTTATTTCGTTCTTTGTCTTCCGAAGTGTTCGATCAATCACTGCTTGAACAGAAAAGAAGCGTGAGTAACAACGAAAAAAAAAAAACTAGGAGGCACTTACAAGGTAACTTATACATTCCCCTAAGACGATTAGTCGGCAAAAAGCTATCACCCTCTTTTTTTCTTTTTAGTCATTGTACTAATCACCCCCTTCCTATCCAAGATCAGTCCGCTTTGATCCGGCGACGATGCGATATGATGCAGGGGCAGCGCCAGGATTTTGTCACTGAAAGGGGGGGGGGGGCACCCAAGTGAGTTCATCCAGAGGACCAGGATGACGGTTAACTCGTGCATTCTCTTTTAACTACATTTGCTCTTGGAGGGGCAGGCGAAAATTCTGGTGATGGAAGGTGTGTGGTGGGGGGGGGGGGGGGGGCGCTCCAGCCCCCCGTCATCCCCGCTAGCGCCGCGGCTGATATGACGACGTCATACCGCGACGTCACGTTATGTGACATCGCATTGGGGTCACAAAATGTCGCATACACGCTAACATCACCCAGACCACGACTTCATTGCCGCTGTCAGAGCAGGGAAAAGCAGAGCTTCATCCTGACCTCTTTTATCACCAGATGATCTCGTCAATGAAACTGATAATGAATCCTTTTTTTCTTCCATGTAACAACGCCTACAATATCGCTGCCACTAAGAATGATTTGTCGTCTCGAAGAGTGTGGGTGTTTACAAATGGATGACTGCGACGTTGTTTTCGCTCACCAATATTCGAGTGTTTTTTTTTTCTTCTCTTAAAATATCTTGAGTGCTGTTGTATCTGTTGTATCTATTGTTTCGATTGAAACAATGTAGTCAAATTATTATGTGTTCCTCCCCCACGTAATGCCTTACGGTGATGTAGGTGAAATGTAAAATAAATAATCCCCATAAGCACCGCGAGGAAAAAGGCGGATCGTACAATACAATAACGTACGACGACAACCTCACTTTCCACATATATACTGTCGACTTCACTGCAGGCATGACCAGTGCTGAAGATTTTCTTTCCTCACTTTCCATATATATACTGTCGACTTCACCGCCGTCATGGCCACTGCTGAAGACTTCCTCTGCAAAACTTAGAAGAAAGAATGAAGCATAAAGCACTAGAAGAAAGATCAACGAGGAGGACAAGGAGAGGGAGGAGGAATAAGAAGAGGACCGCGGCAGGGCGTGGCTCCCTCGAACCTGTTGCTGTCACCGTCAGCTGTCTGACTATGCGTAGGGGCGGACAGATGTGCGGAGGCGACCTCCGGCAATTACACCACGTACGACGTCGATGCACAAAGCAAAAGAAACGAAAAGAAAAAGAAAAAAACAAAACAGCACGGCTGCCCGTTGCGACAAGAAAGTTTAGTGAAGAAAGGGGGAGAGAATGAAAGAGAGAGAGAGAGAGAAGCGGGATGTTCACACCCAGCACTTAGCGAGTACGTCGGTTTGCGCGCACGTGTGCCTCTGGGACACGCGAACCGGCAGTTAAAACGCAGCGGCTGCGAATGCGTTGAGAGAGACAGCTGGGAAAGAGAGAGAGTGCACATTGTTTTTGTTTTTAGCCTAACTGGAGGGCATTTGCGACGCTGCTCCGACTTGTACCCTTGCACAAGAAAACACACGCACACACAGACGCGCACAGATAAAATGTGCAGGAGGCTAGACGTACGTTTAATGACTAACGACCTGCAACGGTTAATCGGCAGCCAAACAAGATGCCCGAGCAGCCTCTCGCGCAAGCGATTCACACACACAGTCGTCTTCCTCATCTTTGGAGAACCCCACGCTTGCTGATGTCCACGACCCACCTACTATCCATGCGTGCGTTAGAAACGAAGCAACACGGCAGGGTGGGACAAAAAAAAAACAATATGTTACAAAATAAAACAAAAGCGACTAACAAGTTTATTAGGGGTGCGTATGAACAAAACATTTTACTCTTGAGAACTTTCGTAAGAAAGTGTTTCAACCAATCGCGATGCAGGACATACCCGTCAGCGATGCCGGCTGACCAATGGAAAGACGTACTTACCAAAGATAAGCTTCGTTACTTGGGCCGTTATATTGGTCTAAATGCGAGCATTGAAATTCTCTATTGCGGCACTATATCTCCACTTAATTGTGAGTCGATCTACAGAACTTTAAGTAATAAAGTGTCCGAGGCACGTCGTATATCTATTTGCGAAGGATACCACGGAAAGGTATATTTGCCTCAATATCTCTCCATGCGTGGCATAATCATACGAAGCAGAAAACATCTCATGATAAACATCCGAAAAAAAGGAAAAAAATAAGGCTATATGATAACCAAAACTTTGCGACTCCCGCCACACATTGGCATAAGCGCACTTGGTGTCTGCTCAGTGTGGTAACGACTCGCATCCGACAACAAACCGATGGCCACGACAGAAAACAGGTTGCGCAAAAATAAAAAAAAAACACCCCACGCTACGCGTGCGTCCCTCTTGTTCTTTCTCTCAATGCTGCGATATATGGGAGGGTTTGAATCCGATACAGCACGGACAGGTTACGGAGCTCAGCGCAGCGCATCTTCCCCACGATCGGCCGTATCTATACGACGGTACCGCCGGCAAACTATCAACAAA
Source organism: Rhipicephalus annulatus (assembly GCA_013436015.1). Taxonomy (NCBI): domain Eukaryota; kingdom Metazoa; phylum Arthropoda; class Arachnida; order Ixodida; family Ixodidae; genus Rhipicephalus; species Rhipicephalus annulatus. Next base: position 6,191 of record WOVY01006692.1, read on the forward strand.
GAGAGGGACAAGGAGAAGCAATGCAGTGGCTAAAGCCGCGAGTTTTACGGCTCATAAAGTATGCAGGGCGACCGTTCAGACATTCCACACCGCCTTCAGCCAACAACAGGCAGACTGCACCAGGATCCCCTCCCCCCCCCCCTCCTCGGGCGCCTTGTCGTGTACGCGTATGTATATATAAAAAAGTAAATAAATAAGGGTACAGCCGACGCCGCCCCTTCGCACTAGCCTCCACGTAGCCTGCGCGAATTTCTGGCGTCTCTTTATAGTTATCATTTCCGGCCGCGCAGCGCAACGAAGCATGCAGGACAAAGGTGTGGACTCTATACAGGAGAAGGCGGCGTCTCTTGCCTCGAGTTTTTTCCCATCGCATAAAGGCTGTGCAGTGGTTCTCGAACGCCTCCCCTATGCCGTATAAGGCAGGGTCCGGAGAACGGCCGTCCCTATAAACATACGCACACGCGCGCTGCGTTACAATGACGTCTTTCTTTTTTTTTTTTTGAAACAATCGCGCGTGTAGGTTGGGGAAGGGGGGTGTAAGGGGAGACAGCGGCACAGATGAAAACAGTGGGTTTTATGTGGGCCCCCCAAACGTGTTCCGACGTCTTCATGATGCGAGATGAGCGAGTGTGAACGAACGAACGAACGAACGAACACACACGCACACACGCACGCACGCACACACACACACACACACACACACACACACACACACACACACACAATGTGCGTATACTGAACTCATTCAGCCGGTGTGTCGCTCCTACTGACTGAATGCAACATACACACAGTAAACGTACCTTGCGAAATACGCCAACAAGAAAGGTGGAAAGCAAGACAGGCTATAAGAGTGCATGTGCTCTATACTGTCTCCTTTTCCGGAGTTGCTGTCTGCGCAGTACGATACTTCTTCAGTATAAACCAGTTAGTGGGAGTGACATAGTGTTCCCGCAATTCTCTTTCGGCATATATATCGAAACGCCTGGCTGAACAAACTGCAAAATGGCTCCAAGTGGCAGGGGCGTAGCCAGAGGGTAGCACACCAGGCCCATGCCTTCACCCCTCCCCCCTCCTTCCAAAAAACATTTCTGGGTACGGCCCTGCTATGACGCGAAGGATAGAGGAATGCATATACATAATTGACAAATCTGAAGAGCGCGGATTCCTCCAGAGCGTCAGTCACTAATTGCATTCGCTTCACAACCTCGCAGCTGGGGTCACCACATGCACGTCACGCCACGACTCGCTTCACAATTTTTTTTATGCTGCAAGTGGCAGTGTTTTCTTGGTGTCTATATAAATTCGCCTCTTCTGACTACACCAGTGGTGCTTGTGAGCAGTTATTCAACATTTTCTTCTTGGTGAGGAAAGTCTCGTGAATACAGCACATGCCCTTTCTCTGGGCTGTGCATTCAGTGTATACTGTAACACGGCAGCTGGGTGAAAAAGCGCAGCTGTGCGCTTTTTCATCCAACGGCCGTGATACTAGGCTTACGAGCGTATTCTTATCATGGCTGACAACCGTCGACCATCGAAGGACAAACATGACAAACGCATTTTCTAAGTCATCTCTGTCATTCTCTGGCCGAGTCTTCACAGCGACACATGCAGGAAAGACGAAGGCGAGCGCTGTGTGTATACCAACAGCGCTGAGCAGTTTTATGTGCGGAATACCTGATAGGTCAATACCACTCATTCATTCAGTGCTGGCACACTTCTTCCGGAGAGTGGCTCGCAAAAAGGATCGACCGCTTCAAAGACCTCTTCTGCATGCAGAGAGAAACCTGAACCAGAAAATGGGGGCAAAAATGGGGCGTTGCACGCTCTTACGGACACTATTTTTGCATTGTATACCCACGTTTATACACGAAACCCTAACGAGCTATTTCAGCGTGGCCCCATAATTAACGCGCAGCTGCAGGATTCGCAGCAAGAACACTGCGGCCTTGGTTTTTGCAGAGCCCAACGCACTTCCGGCACTCAGATTAACCGTATAATACTCGTACGTGCACCGAAAGACCTTTTGTTTTCTTTACAGTGCACGCGTGAAATCCATCGCATCCTCCGCTTCTTGGGAGCCGAGGTCGGTACCCAGCTCGCAAGCGAGACGGCCGCGGAACGCACTGCCGCCTGCAGGCACAACCACGCACACAACACAAAGACGGAACGGTCAGAAGAGTAATGCGAAACGGCCGTTGATTCTGCGGCGAGCGCGCAAGAAGTCCCCGGGGATGCTCTTTCGCATGGTGCACACGGCAAGCACATTGGTCTGCGGAAGGGCTACGTTGAGACGGCGATTGCATCCACCGCAGCGCGAAAAGACAAATATCATCACGCCGGCTCCGACAATGGCGGCTAGCAGCAAGAGCAAAAACGAGAAACAAACGAGAGAAAAAAAAAAGAAACACGTGGACATTGCGGAGTTCTCTACTATACTCTCGACAGCGCAACACATATCGGTCACCAGTCCGGAAGACACTGAGCCTCCGTTTTCTGTCCTGCGGTTACCAAGGCTTGCCCCGCAGGCGTTGTGAAAATGCCTCAGCCGAAACCCTGGGTCCGAGGTGGACAGTGAATGGAATGCGTACAAACCGTTCCCAAACATCACGAAAAGGAACAAAAAAAAAAGTACTGATCGTGCGAGAGACAGAAGCTTTCATAATGAATAGCCCCCGTCGCTACCGGACCTCTGTGCGTGACCATGCACTACTGCATGGCCCTCCTGCGCTGGCACAACGGCTGGGTCTTCAGGGAAATCTGCTGCCGAACGGCAGTTAAGGTCAGGACGTGAAAGAGAGAGAGAGAGAGCGACCAAATAAATGGGCAAGAGACGGTGCACTGGCCCGTGTGTGTGCTCACGGGCAGGGTGGTGACGGTGGGTTGTAAGTGCAGGGTAGTGTTTGAGAGCCGGAGGGCCCGTAGAATTTTGAAGCGCCGCGCCACGACGACCCACCGACCCAGCAACCAGAACAGGCTGCAACGAACGGCGTGGAGGAAGCCCATCTCTCGTGCGAGCCAGCTAACACGGGCGCCGGCGGGCCGCGCAGCAGCCGGGCAGAAAAACATTCCTCCTCGCCTCCAACTCCTTTCCACCTTCTCTCTACTCCGGCGCGCGGGGAGCGTCTGTGGCAATGACCCCCTCTCCCCACGAGCAAGCTAGGCCACGTGAGTGGAAAGAAGTGTACAAAGAGAGAGAGAGAGATAAAGGGACTGAAAGAACACAGCCCCAACCAAAGCAGCGCTCGAAAAAAGGTTTCGATAATAGCGTCGGCAGCAGAGGATGAGGAGTAAGTAGAGAGGGAGAAAGACAAAAAGAGTGAGGAGGTGCGGAGCGGAGGAAATAGACATCAAACAACGCCGCTCTCGGCTTCAGTGAGGCGAGAGGCAGCGTAGTAACCACAATAGCCAAAACCGAGAAATAAAACACAAATTGCCAAAAAAAAGACAAAGTAAGGAACGGCAAAGACGAGAAAGAAATAGGAGAGGAGGCGAGGCTTTCGGAGCATGCGCAGACCAAGGGGGACCGGCATTTCCTAGAGGGGCGGGCGAACCGGAGATTGGAAAGAAGGGGAGGCAGGGCTGGCGTGCTGCCCAGGCACGACAGCGCTCAGCAGGCTCCAGCCGGGAGGGAACCCCGCTGAGTTTTTGCCTCGAACCTGCCTGCCTGTCGCTAGGAGACACGTCTGCCGACATGCGTGCGAGTGCAGCGCGTGGCGGCGGCGTGGCCGACTCAGCCTCGGCAAAATAGAGGCAGGGGCCTCGTGGCCCCGCGAGGAATTACTGGACCTCGAAAGCATGTCGAAGAACAGGCCGACCTTTAAGTCGCCCCGCAGAAAAAAAGGTTGCACAGACTCGTCTTCTCTGGACGACCTGCTGACTTTTAGCCAGAAGGTCAGCGACAGTGCTAGTAATTTCCGTCGCACTCTGCCAGTGTCTGGCAGTTGCTGAAGGTCAGATTCTAACGGTCATCGCGGACCTATAGTGTTTCTTACGTTCTTTTTTGAGCCGGTGCATAATACATTCGCTAGATGATTAAAAACACAGCGCAAACAACGGCAGGAAGAAAGGAAGAGACAGGACAGAGCGCTGACTTACAACTGAACTTTATTAGGAAATGCGAACAAATATATATCATGGCAGGCAAATAACACGTGTCCACCACAATATCAAAAAAGTCGCACAAGCGTCACCATCACCGTGTCGCCACTGTCTCACCGCACACGTGTTCATCTCACAGATAAGAAATCCATCTCTTTTGGGAGAGGGTTACAGATGCCCTACTTACACATTGATCTTTCAGACGTGCAATTTCAGCCGCTTCCATTCGCTAGCGTGGCTCCTTTCATCGCAACACAGAAGTCAGGCCAGCTCTTCTTCCCGTAGCGCACTCTTTGGTGGACCTAACGGAATTCCTGAAAAGGGCGTGTGGACTTTTGTGACGACAGCAGACGTAACCACGTATCGCGAGGACGAGATCTATAACTCTACTACGTCTATGCTAAAACGGCAGCGTGCTAACAATACATACTTCTATTTTCTTTTACATTTATACTTTTTACTGTACTTTTAGAGCATTGCACAATCACTGGTTTGACCAAACTGACTTTGGATGGCTTTACGCATCGGGCTCAGCCCGTAGACCCTGCTCTGTCGTTATACGCCTACATATCGGGCATGTACATAGTGCTTCTTATTATTATTACGTTTTCTCATTCTTTTTTTATGTCTTCCAGCTTTTTTGTTTTGTACTCTCTCTTCATTAGAAAAACAGATTTCTGCCGGCGTCTATTTATCGCTGGCATGCTACTGTGTATAGGGATGGGGAAAGGAATAAAATATTTCAGAAGAGAGAGAGTCAGAAGAGAGGGAAGAAAAAAAATAGTAAAAAAAAGGTTTTGTCCACTATTATGTTGATGGGATAGCCGCATCTAATTTAGCCTGCCTTCCCAGGTTTCCCCACATGCAAATAAGGAAAAACAAAAGGCCCGCTACTATACGACATAGTCGTGTGCACAGACAAAAGCATGCGAGCCTCCATCCCACACTTCCTTGCACGTTCGTCGAAGTACATTACGGAAAATGCGTTTCATATATTCCCGCACGTGTGCCACGCGAAAGCTAACCTACAGGTTCTCCCTGCCTGTATGGCCTTAGTTCGATCGAACGCTTGCTGAATGTGGAACAATGTGCCGCATTCAACCTTCGTGTATAAGTATACTATCCATCTTTTATTCTATTCGAGAATCTGCTTACTACTACTACTACTACTACTACTACTACTACTACATAAACTGCGTCGGCTACTGCTGCCGCTGTGCGTCTCATAACACTTCACCAACAAGCCCGAGATCACTCTCGTGCCAGATGTCTCTTTACAGACGAACAATTAATCTGAACCGATGCGCAGGCCCTCGCAAAGTGAACGCCGACACGGTGGGCGAACTAAATTGGCGTTTCCAAGACTTTTCGTCCTCGGAGTTCTTATTTTTCCTTGTTCTTTCCGGGCCACATTTACAACCAGGAACGTCGCACCTGCCACATTTCACGGTCGACGTGCCCTTTTTGTTGCAGAGTGCATATTACCTCTTCATACAGTGGTATACTCTATAATTCAAAATTATTTTGGGGATTCATATCAAGGCATACTGCAAAAAGTGACTACTTATACTGCAAAAGTGACGGTCGGTGACTTATGCATTCGTAAGACGACCCGAAAGCCAGAGTTATATCTTTCTTTTCTCCGTATAGTCAACATTAATGACCCCTTTTTCCAATTAGGCTCCCTATGTAGTCTTCCACAGCTTCCGTCTTGGGAGGCACTGGAAAGCTTCCGCACTTCACTTTCTTTCGATGGTGCGTCACGCGATGAATTCAATCATGATAAAGTCGTGATTACGTCACAAATTATGATGACGTCCTAGGGAGAAGTCAGCACATGGTATTAATTGTTTGCATTAGTAGTCGTGTTGACACTGACTGTCACTGTTCGCGTTTGACGAGGCAACCATAGACAATTTTCCATAAAATTACAGTAAGTTTATATATATATATATATATATATATATATATATATATATATATATATATATATATATATATATATAAGACGCCATCATGGGCTGTGAAGCCATTGTCTTCTTGTTTTTTTTTACATCGGCACATGAAATAATAAGGCCATGAACTATCGTATGCACCAACGCAACCGTTTTCATATACATAAGTGTACACCGTAACAGTGTACGTTTAATCGTTAAACGATGCAAAACACACAGGTTAGCAGCCCAATCTGACAGTAATGAAACCCATCCGTAAATTAGTCTATATAGCCTTATACGTAAATGTCACTTCTATCAAGGTATGGACAACGCAGACGAGGAAGGCATCGAGATAGCGTATAGAGGTAATTAAATCGAGGAGTTCGTGTAAACAAAATGAAATCCGCTGGCGCAACGCTATAGGAGCTAAGTGGAGGACAGTCGTTCGTCCTATTTGGCTTAACCGCCATATTTGGCTAAACCGTTAACCTTGGTACTTCATATTTTTAACAACGAAATGTAGACGCGTACACGTGAAATCGTACGGGTTGGTATACGACGTTTCATGGCCTTATTATTAATCAAAGCCGGTATGTATACAAACACAAGAAAACACCGACTTAACTGCTCAACATTCGGGCACCCAGATATCTCACACAAAAAATAGTCTACAGAATATGCTGAGAATAACAACTTTATCAAAAAAAAAACTTGTCATGTTACGCGCTACCAAATACTTGCAATGCGGCAAAGCCACATCCACACGTGATACGTTTAAGTAGTGTATGCAGTGGTGAATGTGAATATACCTTCACGCATATATAACAGCCGATAGTAACACGCCACACTTGACACGGACATGCGTACGACACGTACCGTATGTGCCGCCAGCATTACGTCATCAACCCAAGCAGAATATAACGCGCATTCGGCGCGTTTTGCCGTCCCATTCGTATATTATTTGCGTCCAAGAAGTTTATAAGCGTTGGAGGTGCGACTGCAAGCAGCACTTATACACTTTGAAATATGTTGTGTATGGACATATAAACGTACATAGGCGAGCAGGCACACGTCAATAGAGGTAGAGACACCCATAGACTTCAGTGAGCTCTGATGGCGGCATTCCTTGCAGAGAAATTCTGCACGAGAAAAAGTAAATTTCGAGATTTGTTTCGCGTGAACGAATTCAGATTTTGCACGCACATTTCGCGAACACAGAATTCTGAGAAACTTGCCCGAATTTCAGTTTTCAGTAAGTTCCATTTCTAAGATATACACAAGATTCTTTGGCGTGCTTAAAATTTCTATTACTATTATTATTATTTTTATTCCTGTGGTCGTCTTTCGCGCTATCAAAGAACTATAGAAATTCGCAAACACGCGGTTGTCATTAAAGTTATATACACACAGAGATACTGCAAACACTATTCTTTTACGCTGCGAGACTTCGCTCAATTTTACGCCAATAACGACAAACTATGCATGAAACAGTTCTACTGAGATTTTTTTTATACACGTGTATAAATGAGATCACCCCGGAATGCAGCGAGGGAGAGTTTCTTTTTTTGTTTGCACGCACGCGTTTGTGTGTGTATGTGTGCGTGCGTTTACTTAACATTTTAAGCAGCATATACATTAGGAACGTTTCGCGAGTCGTACTTGAAACAAGGGCTGCAGATGCCGCAGCACTTGGTGAAAGAGCTCCGATGAAAACTAAGCAATACAAACTATCGCGCTATCGTTACGTGCAATATTATATATATATATATATATATATATATATATATATATATATATATATATATATATATATATATATATATATATATATATATATATATTATAAAGGAGATTTATTAAGCAGAAGGGTTGATGCTTGGAAGGCTTGGAAGGCGATGCACCAGCCGCAATTTCCGAGCTCGAGCCGCTGCTGCACACTCGATGCTGCTGCCTCTGCGCCGGAGTACTTCCTCTTCTTTACAATGGCCCCACGGAGAAAAAAAGGAGCCATCCTGGCGACTTAGTCCTGGGCAGGCGGCGTTGAACCGTGGTACTGCTTGAGCCTCTGGACGTGTACAACCTCGCGGTTGCGACGTCGCAAGTCTGATGGTGGCGTAAGAGGCTCAATGAGGTAGTTTACTGGCGAAGTTTGTTCGACAATACGATATGGCCCATCGTACTTTGGCAGAAGTTTGGAAGAGAGCCCAGGTGTGCGATGCGGCACTGACAGCCATACAAGAGATCCCGGAAGAAAAACGGGAGTTGAGGTCTGGGCATCATGAATTGCTTTTTGCCTGTTTTGGTCATCGCAGGTAAAGCGACGAGCTAACTGGCGGCATTCTTCTGCGTGTCTGGCGGCGTCCAAGATCGGTAGGCACTCGGACGCGTCTGGTCGATAGGGCAAAATGGTGTCAATGGTGTGGGAGGGGTGACGGCCGTAGAGGAGGTAAAAAGGGGAGAAGCCTGTTGTCGCTTGCGTTGCCGTATTATAGGCGTATGTAATGAATGGGAGAACTAAGTCCCAGTTAGAGTGGTCAGGCGTCACATACATGGATAGCATGTCACCGAGAGTACGATTAAAGCGCTCGGTAGCCCCATTGGTTTGTGGGTGGTAAGCGGTACATGTGCGATGTACAATAGCACACTCAGCGAGCAATTTTTCAATGACTTCGGACAAGAAGGCGCGGCCGCGGTCACTGAGGAGTTCTTGAGGGCCTCCATGACGCAACACAAAATGACGCAGTAGGAAAGTGGCAACCTCCTGTGCTGTAGCCGTTTTAAGAGCAGCGGTCTCAGCATAGCGCGTTAGGTGGTCGATAGCAACTATTATCCACCTGTTGCCAGTCGGAGTCAATGGAAGTGGCCCATAAATATCTATTCCAACCCGTTCAAAGGGTCGGGAAGGGCATGGTAAAGGCTGCAGTTCACCGGCGGAGGCGTGTGGTGGAGATTTTCGGCGCTGACATTCGGCACAAGAGCGGACGAAGTTGCGGACAAAGGTATACATGCCACGCCAGTAGTAGCGATGTCTAAGCCTTTCGTAGGTCTTGAAGACTCCTGCGTGGCCACATTGTGGGTCAACGTGAAAAGAGGAACAAATCTGCGACCTCAGGGTTCGTGGAACGACGAGCAGCCACTTGCGTCCCTCTGGTGCGTAGTTACGTCGATAGAGAAGCGTGTCACGTATCGAGAAGTGTGGAACTTGGCGCCGAAGCGTTCGCGTCTTTGGGAGTTCAGAAGTGTCGGCGAGATGATTGAGGAGAGACGCAGTCCACGGGTCATTGCGTTGTTCGAAAGCAATGGTGTCAAAGTCAAGCGATGACAATGTGGAATCGCAAGCGGAGTCAGCTGTGGCATTCTGGGACAGGGGGGAACGGGAAAGGGCGTCGGCGTCAACATGCTTCCGTCCTGACCGATAAACCACGCGTATGTCGTAATCTTGAATTTTCAACGCCCAGCGAGCGAGGCGGCCAGATGGGTCTTTTAACGTTGAAAGCCAGCACAGCGCGTGGTGGTCGGTCACGACGTCAAAAGAACGACCATATAGATATGGGCGAAACTTTCCAAGGGCCCACACAATGGCCAAGCACTCCTTTTCTGTGACGCTGTAGTTGCTCTCAGCCTTGGTAAGTGTGCGACTAGCGTATGCCACGACGTATTCTTGATGTTCCGGTTTACGCTGTGCGAGCACAGCACCCAGGCCTACACCACTGGCGTCGGTGTGGATTTCAGTTGGAGCTTCAGGATCGAAATGGCGTAGAATGGGTGGCGTCGTAAGAAGCTGTCGCAGGGTGGTGAAAGCCTCGTCGCAGGCAGGGGACCACGATAAGAGGTCTTTACAGCTGCTGAGAAGTTGCGTGAGAGGTGATATAATAGACGCGAAGTTTCGGACGAATCGCCGGAAATACGAACACAAGCCGATGAAACTTCGAAGTTCTTTGATGGTGGCAGGTTTAGGAAACGCCGTAACAGCTCGCAATTTCTCGGGATCCGGGAGGATGCCTTCCTTGGAAACAACGTGGCCCAAAATGTTCAGTTGACGCATGGCAAATCGACATTTTTTGAGGTTTAATTGCAAACCGGCGTTAGTTAAGCAAGTAAGGACGTGCTGAAGGCGACGTAAGTGTGTGTCAAAGTTAGGGGCGAAGACCACGATATCATCGAGGTAACACAAGCATATCTTCCATTTTAGTCCACGCAGGATGTTGTCCATCATTCGTTCGAACGTTGCAGGTGCATTGCAAAGTCCGAAGGGCATGACGGTGAATTCATATAAGCCGTCTGGCGTGACAAAAGCGGTTTTGGGGCGATCAGCCTCCGCCATAGGCACCTGCCAGTAGCCTGACCGCAAGTCTAACGAGGAAAAGAACTCGGCACACTGCAAACTGTCCAGAGCATCGTCAATGCGCGGTAGTGGATAGACATCCTTTCGCGTGATCTTGTTCAATCGCCGGAAATCGACACAGAAACGAATAGAACCGTCTTTCTTTTTGACGAGAACCACCGGAGACGCCCATGGGCTCTGTGAAGGTTGAATGACGCCTCTGCGAAGCATGTCGTCTACTTGGTCAGCAATGACGCGGCGTTCTGTAGCGGACACGCGATATGGTCGTTGTCGCAGCGGTGAGTGGGACCCAGTGTCGATGTGGTGTTCTACTGCTAAGGCACGGCCGAGAGATGTTTGTTCAACGTCGAAAGAGTGGCGGTAGCTCTCAAGAATGGTAAGGAGTTGTGAACGCTGCGAAGATGTCAAATCTGCAGCGATGAATGGTTGAAATATGTTTGCCGACGTTGAGTCAGGCGCTGAGACGACAGCCAGTTCACAGACGGAGGTAGAAGGCACCTCATCGGGGACGGATATAATTCTGGAAGAACTGATTGTCTCGACGTGGCCAAGGCACTCGTGACAAAGTAGGGATAAAGACGACGACTCATGATTATAAATTGGCATTGTGGTTGACCCTTCTACAAGATCGAGAGCAGCAAAAGGCAGGGGGAGGGCTCTTCGGGCGACGAATATTGGAGATGGTGTGAAGAAGACCGTGCCGTCGGATATCGCGCTGCATGAAACTGGCACGAACGCAAAGGAGCATGGAGGGATGTAGGTGTCATCGCTAACGACAAGTTTAGCGGCAAACTGGGTGTCGACGGACGCTTGGTCATCCAGTGAGCAAAATTCGACCTCAGCCCTAGCACAGTCGATTACGGCGTTATGACGCGACAAAAAGTCCCATCCCAAAATAATATTATGGGAGCATGATGAAAGAACCACGAACTCTATCGTATACAGAACGTCCTGAATTGTCACGCAGGCTGTACATACTGCGGTCGGTTGAACAGGTTGAGCACTGGCTGTGCGAAGCGATAATCCGGAGAAAGGCGTCGTAACCTTACGAATTGAGCGACAAAATCCAGCATCTATAACCGAAACAGCTGCACCGGTATCTACAAGCGCGACAGTAGGGATATTTTCGACGAACACATCAATAACATTGGTAGGTGACAAATGAGGACTTGGGCAAACCGAAACTTGCGCAGTTCTTGCCTCAGGAACTGCGTCGTCTAGTTTTCCTCCTCGTTAGGTGCGGGCCGTCGACGCATAGGAGAAGGCGAGCGGCGGCGTGGAGAGGGCGAGCGAAGACGTCCCGGCCGAGGGCGGTGGTCGTCCTGGTAGCGGGCTGGCATTGGAGTGGAGGAACCGTATCGCGTGTTGGAGTCAAGCGGGAAGAAAGGCTCACGGCGGTTTTCATTGGTGATATGCGTCCGGCGGCGGCAATACCTTGCGACGTGTCCGGGGTATCGACAAGCGTAACATATCGGGCGATTATCGAGGGTGCGCCATGGGTTGGCGGTGTTAGTGCTGGTCCAGTGAACTGGAGCTGGGGGATAGCTCGCGCGAGGCTGGAACGGAGGCGCAGGCGCCTTGCGAGTTGGCATGGCTGCAGCCGCGGCGTAGGTGAGAGGAGCAGCCACAAGATTAGGCTCGCGAGCAGCTGGTAAGGCCTCGGCGACCCCTCCTTGAATGACGTCACGTAGAGACGATGGTAAAGTTGTGGTAGCTTCTGGTGTGAAAGGCACCAAGGAAAGCTGTCGTGCAACTTCTTCGCGGACAAATGCTTTTATTTCGGCCATTAGTGACGCGTGGTCATGACCACTGATCACACTAGACAGCGATGCCAAATCGTGCGCTGGAGGACGTCTTGTCAGAGCTCGCTGCTTCCGCAATTCATCGTAGCTTTGGCAGAGGCTAATTACGTCGTTAACAGTGGTCGGGCTTTTCGCCAAGAGCATTTGAAAAGCGTCGTCGTCAATCCCTTTGAGGATGTGCTTACATTTTTCAGCTTCCGTCATTTCGGCGTTCACGCGTCTGCACAAATCGACGACGTCCTCTATGTAACTTGTGAAGGTTTCACCCGTTTCTTGTGCGCGTGTGCGTAAACGTTGCTCGGCACGAAGTTTTCGGACGGCAGGTCGATCGAAGACGGCTACAATCGACGTTTTAAATTGCGGCCACGTTCGGACGTCTGCCTGGTGGTTTCTAAGCCAAAGGCTGGCTACACCCGCGAGATAGAACGAAACGCGTGTCAACTTGTCCGCGTCCGTCCATCTGTTTAAAGCGCTCACCCGTTCAAAAGTCGAGAGCCACTCTTCAACGTCGTTGTCATCTGTTCCACTGAAGATTGGAGGCTCCCGCTGAGGAACACTGCCTGGACAGGTGGCCGGAAGAGATGGAAGCGTCTGCTGATCGGCGTCCGGCATAGCAGAAGGTAGCCGTCGAGAACGGAGTTCCAGGATGGTAGCGGGAAGGTGTAAGGGACGGTACCCAGCACCTCCACCAATTATAAAGGAGATTTATTAAGCAGAAGGGTTGATGCTTGGAAGGCTTGGAAGGCGATGCACCAGCCGCAATTTCCGAGCTCGAGCCGCTGCTGCACACTCGATGCTGCTGCCTCTGCGCCGGAGTACTTCCTCTTCTTTACAATATATATATATATATATATATATATATATATATATATATATATATATATATATATATATATATATATATATATATATATATATATATATATGACGCTATGATGACTGGGCGACGTGGCCTGGCTCATACTCCATGTTTATTCCGTTCTGCACTTCTTCTTCCTCTGCCTCTACCAACCATCACTTCATACGTCACACGATTCCCCCTCCCCCTGAAAGAATGCATGCATTACGAACAAGAAAAAGTAAAGAAGAAGACGTTGAAAAGTCACAAATGTCAAAATTCAGAATTGGCTCTATGCTTCAGAGGAGTTCCGTACACTTTCAAAGACTTCAGGAGCGAGTGCAGCAGTCCGGTTAACACAGGAGTTCGGGTGGGCGAGCTTGACTGTGGCGTTCTGGAAAAGATAACCACGTCTTGCACAACTGCACTGACCAAGACACGGCCTCAGCAGCTGCGAAGAACGAACGGGGTTGAACGTCCTTGTAGCCTTTGAAAGTCAGACGTCGTATGCGCCGAATTTTCTGTCGTGGGTGCTGTATTTTGTGTCGTGGCTGAGATAGAAGCATTGCTTCCGGCTGACGTTTGCGAGAACCGAAGTTGATGCTACAATGTCTGCGTTCCTGCATTTTGCAAATGGTAGCGTTCAGTCTGTTTCGGGGTTTTCTGTGGTGATACCTCCGTCGGTATGATTGTACATGATGCCTTGATATCTGATACAGAAGACTTCCTTGACGTTTTCTTCTACGAATATGGCTCAGATGTTGACTTGGTCTTTCCTTTAGTTGGTGCCGTTCCTGGCGACCATCCTTAAGCCACAAATCTGCTTGTGATCTTACTTTAGTTCGTCGTAGTGCTTGACGTAACTGCCGTACTTTGCGAAGTTCTTTGAGTTCTTGATGGCACTGCTGATGTTGCGGAATCTGTCGAGGTGGTACTCCTTTAGTAACACGAGCCTGCTTTTCTTTGATAGTTGGTGTGACCAATAAATAGTTGGTAGTCGTTGGGTTGTCGTGATTCTCAAAAGAAAATGAAGGTGGTGAACTAGGATCGACGGAAAGGTCTTTGGAGGCTTCTTCTGCACTGTTCACTACGAAGGGCTTTTGAGCTTGGCCGCGTACGATGTTCGATTTGTCTGAGCCTTCTTCTTTGTTTCGACTGTCTGGTGTGTATGCACCGCACGATGATGAATGAACCCGTCCGGAAGAAACATGGCTTGACAGGGTATTTTCGTGCAGCGTCAGGTCGTCTACCGTGGTCGCGGCGTCCTCATGAGGCAAATGGTTAGCGATAGTAGCGCTTGAAGAGCCGGGTGATGGAAAACCACGTGGTGGACTGCGTATGCGAGGAGAAGAATTAAAAGCATCAGGTCGGTGAGCAACGCCTCGCGTCATATGCTTGAGCGAGGACTTTCGAAATGCTGACTTTCGTGTAGAAGGGAGGTGCGCTTGATGGTTAGGTGTTTCCCAAAACACGCATGGTCTTCTGAAAGTAAACTCATGTGCCACTTCGTCTTGAGGCAGTTGTCGATGCGCGCTGGGCTTTAGAATGGTTGAGGACTGCTTAGGAAATTGACGATAGTGTGCGGTGGTCTCTAGATGGTTGGCAATGAGTAGGTCTTGGTCATAGTCCTTAAAACGGGTAATCATCTGCTCTCTGATTTTTTGCCATGACTCATCGTTCTCGAATATGTGAATTAGATAAAATTTAAATGCCTCACCGGTGACGTAGTCGCTGAAGTTGGTGATCATTTCCCGTTCCGACCATGATGCAGCGGTTGCGTGGTGCTCGAACAGGTCAAACCAGTCCTGTACAGGTCCATCGTCCGCTGCTCCGGTGTACTTGGGGATGGGAAGGTCGTCTGATGGTGCTGTCATAATGCTGGTCGATGCGTAATGCTAGGCGCTTGCATGGTTGTCCATGTGTGGTCAGGGTGTCTTGCGAAGAACTGCGTCAATGCTGAGCGACTGATGAAGGGGCAGGCAGGTCTCCATCCTGTCGACTTGTGTGACGCTATGATGACTGGGCGACGTGGCCTGGCTCATACTCCATGTTTATTCCGTTCTGCACTTCTTCTTCCTCTGCCTCTACCAACCATCACTTCATACGTCACACGATTCCCCCTCCCCCTGAATCGTCCTTGGATCCAGTGGAAAAATACCAAGAAGGCCCTGATGAAGGCCGGTCCCCGGCTGAAACGTAGGAAATATAAAAAGTTTTCGTTTTGCCCCTCCTCCACTTCTTGATATATATATATATATATATATATATATATATATATATATATATATATATATATAATATATATATATATATATATATATACGGCGGCTGCATTTCCGATGGAGGCGGAAATGTTGTAGGCCCGTGTGCTCAGATTTGGGTGCACGTTAAAGAACCCCAGGTGGTCTAAATTTCCGGAGCCCTCCACTACGGCGTCTCTCATAATCATAGAGTGGTTTTGGAACGTTAAACCCCACATATCAATCAATTATATATATATATATATATATTGCTGTGGTGCTTACTAAACGACTTGACCAACATGCACCGAAAACACGGCACGGGTAACACATGCAGACGGACCGTCGCTTCTATCCAAAAAATGCGATAAGCGACGCCAGCTAGTAGCACCCCTTCAGGATCAGAGATAAGTTGATATAGATGACACACAGAGTGCTGTGTGTGCTCTTGTGCGAGCTTGTTATCACGCATGCATGTGTGTGCCATTTATCATCGATTCATGCACCGGCTCTGGCTTGTGACACCAGGGATATGGCTTGTGTCAAAGCATCTGTACAATACCATATACTGTAAAACAAACGAGCCACGAATAGGAAAACGAAGCGGCGCTGCATAACACTAAACTTTACAGGAAAGCGAGCTGTTTCAAGAGCAGCGTCCCCACATATGTTGACTGCGAGAGTTGCGCCATCGTAATGTATCTGCATTTCATTTGTCACTGCGAACAGTGACACGAATAAAGACTTTTTATTTCACTCGGTAAACGTGATTCAACTGTCGCAAGCGACAAGAAAAGTCTACGCAACCTAGCATGTTTCGGTTTTTAGAGTGCTCTGCTGGAAGCATGTACAGGTGCAGGCGAGCGAAGTTCTGACGCTCTATCAGCGGTGACAGACTAACAGAGCAATGGCTTTAGTCTATACGTATAACTGGCGGTCGAGTCAGGCACGCTTGACGAAAGAACTGGGTCCCGGCTTGGTATGTAAAAACAGCGCAAAAAAAAAAGACAAGCACTAAAGAAGAGACGACACAGGCACTGATGTGTTCTCTTTAGTGCTTGTTCCTCTCTCTGTCTGTCTGTCTGTCTGTCCATCCGTCCGTCCGTCCGTCCGTGTGTGTGTGTGTGTGTGTGTGTGTGTGTGTGTGTGTGTGTGTGTGTGTGTGTGTGTGTGTGTGTGTGCTGTTTTTACATGCCAAGCACGAACCACCAATTATAACTTTCTATAACTCTCTCCTTTATAGAAATGGGTCCCGTAAATATTATTGTCCGTAGCAGCGATCTGGAATCAATGCTCCTCCATTAAGAAATGTCGTTAGAACTAAAGTGGCAATGCAATATGGCAAACAGCGACAACCAATGAAAACAACAAGAAAAAAACTAGCAGGGCCTTATATGGTTTCACCAATAAGACGACTGCACTTAACGTGGTTCGCCCATGCCAATGCCTCTATATATAGGATCGGTGGCATCTCTCTCACCTGGTTTTGCTCTGCCCTCGTGTCCGGACCAAATTTCACCGAACTACAACGTCATGTGATGATGTATACATGATGTTTAGTGGCCCGTGGGTGATCACTCACTCGATGGCCAAACGATATCGTGACATGACAAATTTGGACGATCTGTGACGTTATCACGTTTGTGGCGATACAATTTGCGCATATTTCCGCGCAAGACCCATCTCGCCACAATTCTCGGCGTGACACGGCTACGATGAATAAGCACGACTGCACTACATTCTAATAATCCACGGCGCCACACCACCCGGCATAAAATCGCGGACGGTGGCTTTAAAACTGTGCTACCAAGCTCAGAATGTCTTATTTATTTATACGCTTATTAAAACAGTTGTCGCATTTTTGTTATGTTGAGATTCGTCATTTCGTCAACAGTACATCCCACAACGTGATGTTTTTTTTTTTTATCACTGTGTTCACGCCACCACTGGGAGACGATGAGGTCTTATCCTGTCCTGCTATCATACCGATGCACCGGACGTTTTTGGCTACATCATCATCATCAGCAGCAGCAGCCTATTGAAAGCCTGTCGAGAACTGAAAGACCCGAAAGTTCGCCAGGCACGGCGTTCAGGTCTCCCTGTTCCACGCGGTGCGACCGACGTTGGCAGAGCGGGCAGAGCCTCGCTCCTTTGAGCATCTTTTGAATCACGAGCCCTTCTTTGCCGAGACCAAGTTTGATTCTGAGCGGCTGCAAGTTCAATATTCGCGTCTGATCAGCCATCGTCATCGAAACAGAATGCCCTGCAGAGTGGTGCGCGAGAGCCTTCGCCTGTACATTAAAGAGAACGGGAGGCTTACCCCGCATTCGCAAACACTCCTCGACTCGACTTTCACCCTTCACTTGACAGAGTTGAGCACTGCGCCACTTCTCGGCTGAAAATGACGCTGCGCTGCTCGAGAATCGCACCACAATATCGCTGATATGCAGTGACTTGCCGTGCCTAGGGAGGGCGCTTCCATCGGCTTTCTCGAGTGAAGGTGAAGCGTTGATTGAAGACGTTCTAGAATACGGAGTTAGACAGCCCATCTTAAGCGTTGGAAACAACGCACGACTCACAACCCCACCCCATCACTCTTTTTTTCGCCGATTTGTATACCCCTGCTACTAAGTAAGTGGTGCATTGCGCACGGGAAAGAAAAGCTTGTAACTTGTAGCTTTCCAGCCACGCCACCACACATCACCTCCGCCAACCACCCCGGAGCTTCACCAGCCGAGAAAAGGTGACCATGTGGGCAACAACGCAGCCAGCGACGAAGTGGGCACCTCGAGAAATTATCGTAGTGCACTGGACATAGCCGAGGTCGTGAACTGGTCAATAATACAGTGTACACGCAAAACGCAACCCGCGAAGAAGCACATGGTGTGCGAAGCTGTGTACATACACTCTGCGGGACGACTGCCCCGTTCGGAGATCCAGCTCGGCAGTCTGGGCACCCCCAACTAAGGGCCTCCCGTACCGTTTTTTTTAATCGCTCGATCTCGCTCATTTCTGAGACACTAGCGATGGCTGCGCCCCCAAAGCTATGTCAGAATGGGGGGCCTTCTCTAGGAGCGATCAAATGGGATTTGGGCTTGCTTGGTGGTGCAGGAAAAGGGGGGAAGCCAGAAATCACAGCTTTAGGAAAAAGAAAAAAAAAACTTCCGACGAAAGGCAAGCGGCGTTCATAAAGGACCATTAGGAAAAACGCTGCTGCAGAAAAACGGCTCTGCGCGATTGTACTCTCCGGTAAAGGACTGTGGTGCGCGCAGGGTGCTAGCGAAGATGAAGAACGCAAAACGCCCGCCGCTCATTGGCCGTTCGTTAAAACCGCGTTCTGGTCGCCTCATTGCGTCGCCTCACCATTGCCGAGTAACGAAATGACAGGGGAAGAAGAACAAGAAGAGCCCCAGAAGAAAAAAAAAACGGTGCGCCTATAGCAGGAACCTTCAACAAGCACCACTTCTCTCTCGTTTTTCGTCCCGCTGCATGCAGCCTAAACGGAGCCAACTCTCGAACCCGTCCACGCTCTCTCTCTCTCTCCCCCCAGTTACGTTCCCTTAAATTGGCAGTTCAAAAGAGGACCACGACAACGCCTTTTACGTAGGCTCCGCTTGGAGCGCCCGGTTCCAAACACAAAGAGGCGTCTTCTCCCTCTCACCTCCTTCTCCTCCTCGCCCACCAACTCGCCTTAAGTTCTTCCTAGAGAGCGCTTTAATTTTGCTCCCCTTTCCCTCTCACCCCGCTCCCTTTCCGATTCCCTTCAGTTATCTCTGCTGCAGTTTAACACACAACTCCCAGCGCTGGTCCTTCTCTCTTAATCGCGCTCTATATATTTTCGTTTTTCTCTTCTTTACAGCCTCGGTAAACGCTGTCTTTCGTTGCTCTGGCAAGACCAC
The DNA here is from genome assembly GCA_013436015.1 of Rhipicephalus annulatus. NCBI lineage: Eukaryota > Metazoa > Arthropoda > Arachnida > Ixodida > Ixodidae > Rhipicephalus > Rhipicephalus annulatus. Next base: position 25,350 of record WOVY01006692.1, read on the forward strand.
TCCAAGTTGTCCTTTCTTTTTTTCGTTTGTATGTTGTTGTTTTTTTACGCAGCCGCGCGAGCACTTTTCTCCCCAAATGCCAACGACGACGACGAATTAACGGAGCACTTTTCGCCCCCCCCCCCCGGAACACACACGAACGAGCCTGCTGCGGGCCTCTCCAAAGAAGGACCGAGCCTCGTTTCCCCCCACTCCCAGTGCGCACTGCGATTTCACGTACAAGAGCTCCCAACGAACCGATTTCCAGTCGTCTTTCTTCGCTGCCGCCTAAGAAGAAAACGAAGAAGAAGAAAAAGGACAATAAGAAGCAGTATAGGCGGAAAAGGATGAAAGTACCCCTTCTTCTTGTTCGTTTCGTTTTGGGCACGCAACGAGGAGTTTTCTCGCAAAAAGTTCGGCCATCGTTCGGCTCACGCGAATCTTCTGGCTCGCCGAGGAAGGTTCTTCGGAGAGAAAAGAGGGAAGTAGGGAAGGAGCGGGGCAGCAACTGTCTCTCAGCCTGGCTCACTGCTTCGTCGTCAGTGGGGAGAGCAGAGAGTGAGTGCATGTGCGTGCGTGCAGATGGTACGTAGCACAGTGCGCTGGTGGTATACACGGTGGTGCTACGGTGCTACGCGCATACCAAACTCAACGCTGTACTCGTCCCCTCCCCTCTAAATCTCATCATCATGCTTCCTAGCTATAGTAGCTCAGCATCATCTCTCTACAGTTTCCTCCATCTTTATTTCGTTTAGAGCCGCGAGTCTAAAAGGAAATTCCGCCAGAGCCCCTAACGACAGCCGAGCACGTCCTCTGGAACCGACGGGGCCAACGCGGGAGAGAAAAGAAAGATTACGGACGAGGATTGGACGGCGGCGCCGCCAAGGCTGGCGCGAGACGTGCGTGTCATTAGAGCAGGCGCGTGCACGCACGAGAAGCAGCAGCAGCAGCAAAGCACGAGCAAATGAAGGAGCGTTTCGTCGTTTCTTACCACACGCAGGAGGCGGCTTCGAGTTGGGCCGTCAGGGAGGAAGCCGGCATGACGAGCATTTCGCGTCCGGAGGCGCGAAATCCGGGATGCTCTTATCACGTGCTCGTCTATGCATGTTTCCTTCGCCAGTTCAACGCGTAGGAAGGCGAGGAAGAGAGATCGTTTCGGACGAATTCTTTCCAGGAATCTGCGAAGTTGGAGCAGCAAAGTCTCCGGCGACTAAGCACAGGGAGAGAGCCAGCAGTGCCTCCTCTACAGATCTAACCTTGGCCGGCGCAGCTCTTACCGTATACCTATACGTCCCATTGTATATAGATGTGACTGAAGAAACGGCATAACAGAAACGCGTGCTTCTCGTGTGGCTTCACGGAGTTGGGAGTGAAAGCGTTCAGCGCCAGGGTTTGCGACTGAGCCCTTTTTGTGCGGTTTAGTGGCTGCAAAACAACGTGAAAAACGATAACGCAGAATAGGGCAGGACCAAGCGCTGTCATCGCTTTACACTGGCGCTCTCAATTGGCACTATACTTGTCAGTATATGGGATTGAACCTATTCATAATGTGTTGTTATTCGTGCACTATATATAGGCCAATTCGAAGGAGCCTACACTTGGGGTAGAGGACAACATACGTATAGAGTAGCGTTGACTTTGGCCATACAGATAAACGCCAGTTTCGATTTCGAACTCGGGTCACGACATCTATACGAGAAGCCTATATGCCACACAGGACCACGAGTTTATGGCTGTTCGCCATGTGTGTCAGGGAGAAGCGAGTGAGATATATCAGGGGGTTGTGCCGGATCACAATAACCGGTTAGCTACAGTATAGTGAAAACCTACCTTGTATAGTATAGAACCGACGCTTTTCTCTCATGTGGAACGCGTTTGCAAGGTGCATCACAATATCTACATCACGCGCATCACACGACACAGAGATAATGAATGATGATATGTGGGGTTTAACGTCCCAAAACCACCATATGATTATGAGAGACGCCGTAGTGGAGGACTCCGCAAATTTTTTACCACCTGCGGTTAGTTAACATGCACCCAAATCTGAACACACGGGCCTATAACATTTTCGCCTCAGAGAGCTAATGAACGAGTGAATCGAAAATAAAGCAAGCCCTTATAACACTTGAACTACGGAATAGAGGGTGTCATACTGATCGGGTCGACATCTAAGCAAATGCAACAAACATGCACGTTTATCTTTCTGACTCACGGTCAACTCGCTCGCGCTTCACGTCCACAGCGCCTGAACATTTCAAGGCGTACGTTTGCACGCTGTCCTTGGCATATCGCTACTAGAAAGAAAAAGATTAAAACATATTTATTTTGAGGATGTGTACCTTTAAAAAGGCGTTCTTACGCCAGGATGGTTTGAGCTCGGACCTCGTCCTGTGTCCTCGCGACCATCAGTAGCTCAATGTCGAGCTAAGAGTTGGTCGAGGCCCAAGACCTCTTTAGACAAGGACGAAAAGAATGACACATGCTCATAGGGCTTGTGTGTGACTTTTTTGTGTGTGCTAGTTTCGGTATATTTCTTGCCCAAAATAAGAAATCATGGACTACCAACTATAGTCCAAACATGCGCATGGCTCTGTCCGCGAAGCTCCTTGGTGTCAACACATTCACCACCAAACCACCGCACCAGCTGCTGAGTCCGGATTCTTCCGGAGATCCAAGTGCCGACAGCTTGCTCCACACGTGCAAGCAGCACTGTTTCGAGCGCTTATCGACACTGCCATCCAACTTCGATTAATTAAAAGACAACGGCGGTCTTGCACATCGGCGGAGACAGCGAGAGGGTTAAACGAGCGTCCAAAAAAAAAAAGAAATACAAGAAAACAGAAACGTATCGCACGTTTATGTCCATGGGGCTGGCTCGAAGTGGAAGCTCCGGCCCCGCGGACTCACCGCATCAGCCACGGTGGCGTACAGAAGGCACGGCTGAAGGTAACAACGAGGCATAGCTCCCACGGGTGTCGCGCCATCTCCTGTCGTAGCTGGGAGGGGTGGTGGTTGAGTCTTGCAGGGCACTATACGTTTCTCTAGCGTCCCATAACAAGCGGCGCCTCGCGAGCCATTCCCCCTTCTCCCTGCAGACTGAGAATCCCCAACTTCCCGAGTGCCAAACTGCCTCTCCCTATGTCCGCCCACTGCTAGTGCAGGCAGGCGGGATCTGCCAGGAGCTTTATTAGCGCTCCTCTATAAGTAAGGCTGACGTGTTGCGTCTTGTTAGAGGCATGCGGACGAGCTTGCCAGGCAGCACACGTGGAGCACTTTACGGGCTGCTCGCATACGCTACGTACTACGCCCGACGGTGTACACGTTCAACCACTTAACTCACCCTCGCCCCTTCACTGCCTCCTCGTGGCCGCGGAAGACATCAGTTCAGATGTCAGCGCGCGCGTAGACGCGACAGTTACGACGCCCGTACGTGTCGCCTCCTTTCTGCCATCGCATTTTATCAACAGCAATAAATACCAAAACCTGTCGCGAACGCGAGTGCATAAAATGTCTGTACGCCTTAAAATGTCAGTGCCGAGGGAGAGTGTGAGCTACGTGGAGTGTAGAAGCAGGGTATAATATTTAGGAATGGAACCTCCCAGGAAGGAGAGGAGGGTGAGGGGGGGGGGGGGGGCTCGCGCGATTTTACATGGTTAGGCATGTGACCAGATCGTCGACAGTTAGTGATCGGTGATGTGATCTTCGTTGTGCACATACAACACGTTGGACGGCGAAACGTTCACCCCCTGACGCATGCACAGCCGAGCAGCGATGCAGTAAAGCTCGGAAAACTATCCATTTTATTTTTATATACAGAATTTGGTTACGTACATACGTACGCGACTAAGACGAAGAAAAAAAAAAACTTCTGGCTTTTACCTTTGTCTCAGTCGGTCGGCGTGTAATCAATAACAGTGTGGTAATAATGACGGCAACTCAAAGGGACAACTAATGTGTACACATGGAGTCACTATACACTTCCCTCACAACAGTGATCCTCGCCTTTAACTTCACAAAACACAGTGAAGATGCTAAGTCACGTTCTAGTCAGAAAGCTGCAGGAACTCTGAAAAGAACGCCGCACGGTGTTTAATTGAGTGATAACAGGGCGAAGTGCAAGTGCATTAGATTTATCTGGTTATAGCTGTTATTTTTGTAGTGCTTAAAAAAAACGAACTAATGCTCAACATAGATGACCTTCTTCCATGCCAAGGTTCTTCTCGAATGTACAGCTGTTTTATAAAATCATTTACTTTGACAAGCTGTGTACCTTTGGAAGATCTGCTCCGTCAGTCATTAATGAGCGTAATCTCACTTTTCAGATGCGCACAAAAAGAAGTTAGTGTACCTGCTGTACACATCAAAACTTACGGCGACGCACTTCCGAAGACTATAGAACCACTTTCCCACCTCCATCATTGCCTTCTCTAACAACCAGAAACTTCTAATGAACCTCGCCTGCAAGAGATACAACGTAGCTGCTAAAAATTACTCCACTTTTTTGCAAAGCCTTCGGGCGATGCGAGAACGCGACAATAAATCAATTGATAAGTACAACTATATTCAGGCACGTGAGTGCACTGCTGGCTAGCCGTGCACTACCTCCACGCCACTATCGTGCCAGCAACATGGCAGCGTACACTCCTGGCGAAAGCGTCGGGGGTGGGGCATGTTGGGGGGGATCAACCTTCATCCTTGCCCTCCTCCGGAAATTCTGCGATGTTGCATGTGAGTATACATACACGCACATTACAAACGCATGTACGAACATGCACAGCTCCCCCCACCCACGTCAATTTCTTGCTACGCTACCGACGTACACGCACTGCATATCGCCACGCCACCATTCGTGCGCCGATGTCGCGCCTCGCAGCACCGATTCGTGCGTGCGTGTGTGGCATGCGTCCGTACGCGCGTACTTTTTCTTTTTTTTAGCAGCCACCCTTTTCGCGCGCTACCGTATGTAACAAACAACACAACGAAACGTGGCTATTCAACGGAAGCTCCGCGAGCGACGCAGGAAAGCATGCAGCGCGCTACGATTCTTTCCTCCCGCAGCACGCGTTCTCGCATGGAGGCCGTTTCGCCCACGCAGCACAGCACGGCCGCCGTCGCTTCGCCTCGGCCGAACGCTGCCACGGCCGGCGGCCGCAGTGGTGGGCCTGGCTTCCCATCGATTTCACCGCTCCCCCCCCCCCCCCCCCCCGTCCCTTCTCCTCAACCTTCTCACTCTCCCACTCTACATTGCTCAGATACATTCGGCGACGACGAAGAGGCTTTTTTAATATTACATGCAGCAGTCCGAGGAGCAGTGCGATTCGAAGAAAACAGCGAAATGCAAGGCTCGCTGCGAAATGGGCGCATGTTTTCTTTCGCTCTATCCCCAACCCCTCGAGGAGCGCTGCACGAGCGCGGTCCGATAGGGCTGGGTATGGATAAGGCGGGTGGAGAGGGGGATGGGTGGGGGTGAGGAGGTGAAGATCCTTTTGCTTTATTTTCTTCCCGCAGCAGGCCTTGAGGCCCCGGTGCACTTTTCTCGAGCTTCTTCCGTGCCACTCTCGGCGCGGCCGCGTGGACGGAGACAGAAAAGCATCGCAAGAAAGGTTTTCAAAACGCGGAGCACGCAGACGGACATAGGCGGGTAAAGCGAGCGCCGTGTCGAAGCGGCACTTTGAAGAAGAGACATCGCCGCAAAGCTGTTTTTGGCTGCAAAGCGGATGAGTGAGATACGAAAAAAAAAAGCAATCAATTAGAGACGCGGGCTCCCATGGCTGAAAAACTCCCGTCTTGATACAGGACTAGAGAGCATCCAAAAAGATTCTACGGGTAAAACATGATTGGGCGCGTTGTATGATGACCTTTGGCAACTTCTAGCGCAACAGGGAGCCCCGAACAGAGAGGAACCTCACGAAGAGATGCGCGCCTGTCATTTCCTCCCGTTTTGCGTTATTTTGTGCGCTAATAAATGTTGCAGAGAGACTGACATCATAAGAAATAAGAAGATCAACGACGGCCTGCATGGCTCCCGTCTTTCCTTCACTGAAGTTTTCACGGTACCTCGTGACCGGCAGAAGCCACAGCCTATAGATACTAGAATGCATCTCTCATAATCGCATGGTGGTTTTGGGACGTTAAACTCCACATATCAATTATAGGCACTAGAAACAGCGAAAACCGGGCCCTGCATACTGCACGGCTAGGTGACCCTATAGTGTTTACGCGGTATCTTAAGCAGCCGATGCCGGCGATACTAAGGCAGTAAATAAGACCCAAATAACGCCCTCTGGTCAGGTCACCACCGCTCATCGTTCACGAATCGTGGGTGAGGTGTGCTTCGATGGCGCCCTCACAAGCAGAACAACGTGTTCACAAGCGAACACAAGCAGAGAAATGCGTTCTCAAAAGCCCTTGGTTAAGTACACCGTGGCTTGGCGACCGAAGTCGTCCGTCGTTCACACTGCATAAGCTTCTCGCGCCATGACCAATTACATAGCAGTAATAAGAAAATATATAAAGAAAGGACGCCCATAAACTCTAGCTCTCGGATCCCGTCACTGTACATAGCGCCCTTCTCGAAGCACCTACTTTTTAGTGGCAAGGAGGAAGCTGTTGCCCAATGGGAGGCACAAGGATGGGAGAGGAGGGGGTGCAGTTCTCTGCGGGATCGAGGGAGTCGGTGCACCCTTTTGGCTCGACACGCCGGTTCGAGGGACCAGCTATCGGGAAAAAGGAAGCGGCTATGCAAACGGAGCACAGAACCGAACAGCTACTCTCCACGCGCTTTTTTTTTTTATTGTGCTTCGTTCCCCGTACGTGCGCGGACCAAGCTTTTTGCCGATGCACCTCAGCTGAAGCGAGCCAAAGCAGGCCAGCGCAGATCATACGCACGCATACGAGCATCTTCCCAGTCACCACACCGGAGAAATGTTATTTATGGCTTTTTTAACCCCTGCACTCTGGTACCCCTTTCCTTTTGTTTGCCCCCTTCTAAGAAAAAATAAAAAAGCAAGCGCTTCTGCATCACTTTTCTTGTGACGGCGCACAAAAGGAAACCCCTTTTTCGGCCTTCATGGTTCTCTCTCTCTCTCTCCTCCCTCCCTCCCTCCCTCCCTCTTCTTTCTTGGTTCCCCCGTAGCTGATGACATCCCTTCAGCAGTTAACCCTCGATGTACCAAGACCACGCATGCTCGGCGACGATCGAGTGAGACGGACGCGCGCTTACGGGAGACAAAAGCCCCCGGATGGAAACAGACTAACGCGACGAGCTCTCCCGGTTTTGCACCGTGCTTCGGAAGGCAGCGCCTGAAGAACCGCCGTGACGACGCGTAACAAAACTCGGTCAAACGAAGCCAGCAGAGTAACATCGACAGTTTTACAAGTCCCCAAAATAACGATAGTTATAGCGCGAGAACAGAACGACGAAGGACTCGTGTCCTTCCACGCACTCGTGTCATTCGTGTCTCTGTGTCGTCGTTCTGTTCTCGCGCTATAGCTATCGTCAAGTCATACCAACTAGCCCAAGCTGCGAAACTCCCCCAAATAGTCCCGCGAGCACTTCACGACGGTCGTTAACTAAGGTTTTTCGAAAAAGTGACCTGTGATCGGTACCGGTGAGCCGTATACTTCCATCTAAATCGGTGCTGTACGAAAGCGCAGCCGGCGGGCGACCGACGGCGGCGCTGCAACGCGAGTCTGGTGCTCTCCACAGAGTGGCCAAGTAAGCCCCGAAATGTGCGAATGGATACTAGAGCCAGTTTCGCCCGCCGAAAATGCGTGAGGGTCGCTATATCTTAAGGCTGCGAAACTAAGCGTAATTTTCTCATCTCGAGTCATTACTATTATCCGTACATTCAATCCGCGTCACACTAGTTTGGAGGCCCTGCTGATTGTCTCTCTCTCTCTCTCTCTCTCTCACACACACACAAACACACATTCCAAGTTAGAAGCATGCAGAAATAAGGTCGCGCTATCTAAAGTGCAAGCTTGGCGAAATCGCCATATCGGGCTGCGCGTACTCAAACTGGTGCGTTATGCGTTGATGTGAGATCCCTGCTAACGCGCCCGTGTTCACCGATTTCTTGTGAGGCGCTTGGCAAATCGGCGATTGGCGTATATACCTTATCTCGGTGTCCAAGAAGCAGGAAGGAATCGCTGTTCTCGCCGGTGTTCTTGCCGTCAACAAAATGCAGGGGGAACACAGGCGCGACGATGGCGATTCACGGCGGTTCTTTTGATTCACGGAAGCTACCCGTTGCTTCCGCGATTCAGGCGACGACGAGAAACGATGCACAGTGAACATGTCATGCACACACTCATCACGTGGCGTAGGTACTGCACTGCGCATGCGCGATTGCACCTGAAAGGTTCCTCTCGCGCTGATTGTTCGTGCACCCGTGCAGAACACAGTGATAGCCGGCCGATTTAATCTTCGAATACGCACAATATTCTGCCATGACAACCACTTTTTTAATCGCAGACCGGCGCCTATTACACTTACTACATGGTGTCCCGTCTGGGCAGCGCTCACGAACTTTTCAGAGCCATGAAAAAACAATGCCGCGACGTATCTTATGGGTGTCGGTATACGTCGCGGTGTTCTCACAAATCCTTCTCGCGATTTTTACAATATCCCCAATTTGGCAAAACAGCTCGAGCATCGATTATCACACCGTTAAATCTAGTTTCAACTGTATGACAACTGTCCTCTCAGTTTTTATTGAGCGAGGACAAACACACAGAGACGTTCTTTGCGCGTGTATTCCACGAGTGCGCTTGTCGTGAAAACATTTCGATCATCCGTCGTCAGACGCGTTATCCATTGCGCCAAAGGCCCGGACTGCAAACATTTCAAGGAAACACATGTATATCGTATATGCGCCTAAACGCCGCCGTGCGATGTTACGGAAAGATACCTCACCGTAGTGGTCAGCACGCATGCAGCGTTTTTTTTTTTCAATTTTATGACCACGCGCGTTGCTTTTTGCGTACCACGGTCACTTGGTGACATGATCAAAGTGATGCAGACTAAAAGAAACAAGTTAAGTGCCGACAAACATGACACTGTATTTCCGTAGTTACACCCTTAGTTATTGCCACCACTGTTTTCAGATATCCCATTTATACACACCAGACCTGAATTATTGAACAAATCACTTGGTTATGGCACACCATGGTCGAAGTCATTGCCAGCAAGGGAAGCAGAGATCGCTCTGCGCGCACGTTTCGGCTTCCGGTAAACTGACGGAGCCATACGCTCGGGAGTATTGCGAACAAACTTTAAACAAAGTATAATGTCCTTACCAGTTACGACGGCAACTTGTGCGGTCCAGTAAACGTAGAAACTTTCGGTGTGGCAACGTATGAGAAATACATGCGAGCCAATCTCAGTCAGTCCTGCATCGAGTCGCACCATATACACTCAGCTTTTCCTGGCAGCACTGTGGAAGCTACATACAGGACCAAAGCACACGCCTGCTACATCACCAAATAAGATAGTGTTTTAAGTATTCCAAAAAGACTTGTTTTTGGGCTAGTTGGTGCATACTTGATGCAGACAGTCATTAAACAGTTGGTATAGTTGGCGCTGTTCTGTCTTCTCTCCTGCTCTTCCTGCTTCACGTTATGTTTTTTTGCGCCTCAGTCTTCTGCATCAAGTGTTTTAAGTGTATACGCATGATTTTCTCACTCAGTGATCGAGATAAACGCTTCTCTATTTCTTATTGCGAGACTCGCACAATTTCGGGGAGTCGTATATAGGCAAAATACAGTTACTGTTTACTTTGCGAGAACGTCTTCCTTCTCATCATATCATTTCTTCGACAGTGCACTACATACACCAATTCAGCGGGCCCGTTTTGCAGAGTAAACATGGCGTCCATGTCGTCATGCACGGCCAGTGTGCGGCACGGACACGTTGTTTAGTTCTCCGAGAAAAAAAATATATACTCGTAACATGACGCCGAAATGTCCTCCAAACAATAGAATTGTCTCTCCTACTCCCATTTTTTCGTGTATATTTCTTTTTTATAAACGCGTAAACGACGCCAGTGAAAACCGCAATGGGCCCACAAGGTGTCATGTATACATTGGCACCGCACCACGAACATAGAGAAGCCCCTCTTTTGCATAGCCCGGTTCACTCCGTTTGTCAGTCAAACTATATATTGTCACCGCCGTGCGCGTGTTTATGGTGCATTCAGACGACGGACCGAATCCGGATTTGTCGTGGACGCGGACGGCTAATCCGCGGATGATCCGCCTGCAGACGCATCCACACGACGGACGGTTTCCTAGGAGAAAACAGCCGGATTACCCTCGACAGCAGGTTCGCCGCTCACCTGCGCCTGCTGAAAGCAGACCGGTTTGAGAGTATTCAACATGGATGCCCGCAAGAAGCGACGCTTGACTGCGATGTCTGTCGCGTTGTGACAAATGAACGAGGAGTGTTATTTTGTCAGGAGAAAAGGGAGTTGCTGGCAGAATGTTCTTTCAACTACACTGTTCCCCACTTGTAGAACTTCTGAACGCGTCTCCCATCCTTTTTTAGAAGCGGCGCGTCGCCGGTTGCAGAAGTTAGAAAATTTCACCATCATGACGGCTAAGAATCTCGCGTGTCAAACGACGGCGGCGACATTTCCCGAACCACCAAAAGTGAATTCTGCGTATTTAATCACCTGAGAACAAAGCCCCCGGAAACTAAGTAAACCATGCTCAAGCGTAGATGATGCCGACCAGTCATGCAGCTATTCGCGAGCCATGGAGGACATGCCGCGAGCAGACGAAAAGTGTACTGGTTGCCACCGACCCCAAGCTATTCCGCTGAAGTACCGGCTCTCCCCCGCCAGAATCCCGATGTGAGAAACAGGTTGCGGTCATCCGTCCGCGAGCCCCGCGGACGAGGGGAATCGCTGATGTGAGGTCACGTGACGCGCCGTCCGTCCCGCCACATCGGGATTCGGTCCGTCGTCTGAATGCACCATTAGTATCACGCATCGCACGCAAAGAGCGCGGGTGAATAAACACACAGGTGGCGCTCATTACCTCGCTGCCTCTATCCCATCACGTATAGCAGAAAAACTTCAAAGCTTGAAGAGACGGTCGAGCGAACATGTTTTGGAAGTTACAGTAACTTACTTCAACATCGTGTCCGTGGAAACTTGCCGGTTGAAGGAAGCACTCCCCAATGAGTCAGTAATTAAACCATGACCGCGATACAATTTCGAAGATTCCGCATATAAGATTTCATTCTTTTCTTATCATCCATGCACAGCTCCCAACTCCCCGATATCGATAATCACGTAGGCGGCACGCACGGCCACGACTGCGCGAATGAAGCGCGAAAGGAGAATACATTTTAAGTAGAATATCCACATTATATATAGTCATCGTAATACATTCGACGCTGCCATAGTTGCCGGCCTCCAAAACTGCAGCAGCGGTCACATTCGCCTCCTACATACAGCTGCCACTTCGCTGCACAAAGTAAAAATATATCACTTATTTATATAAGACCGTGAGTTCGAGTAACTTTTGTACAAAACCATCTTGAAGAAAAAAAAAACTGCGCTGCTTGGAAACGTCGTTAAACCCCACATATCAATCAAAATCTGCTTCGAAACGCACGGACGAAAAAGAACACACGAGAACGGGCGCTGTACTTGTGTGTTCTTTCTCGCTCATTCATTCAAGCAGCGTTGTTTTTGTTCATTGAAGCAGGGGCATAGCCAAGTAATGGCACCACCCCCGTGCCCCCCCCCCCCCCCGCCACCCGAATGTTTTTGCCTCGGCAGAGCGAAAAATGACTATTTCAAGGGGAGTCCCAACCACCCTAAATCAAGGAGGAGCCCCCCTCCGAAAATAATTTCTGGCTACGCCCATTGAAGTGAAGACATGGTGTGTCAGAAGCCACACCATGCGAGCGCACAGGAACTTTAGCGCACACACGCACGTATGTATGTATGTATGTATGTATGTATGTGTATGTATGTATGTATGTATGTATGTATGTATGTATGCATGCATATATTGTGAGGAACCGGTTTATTCGGTGCACGCACGGGCGGTGTTAACGAAGCCACAGGCGTATGGTCTGCTGTTGTAGGCACAGAAACGGTGGGTGCGGCAGAGAGCGCGGCAACTTCGGCGTACGTGCGCGTCTGGCGCACGCAGGGACTGTTGGAACACGTCGCACGCGGTGCGGAGGCGATCTCTTGTTTAATCAGGTCTCGCAAGCTATCTTTTTCAGGAGGTGAAGTAACTTCGACAGCACAGGAAGAGCAGCGCCCGTGCAGCTCTTCACGAACGATGTCGCGAATAAGCGCACGCAAGTCGAGGGGTGCAGGCAAAGGAACGTCGGTGGCATCGTAGCAAAGGCGAAGAGACTGAAGCTCGTCAAGTCGCTGACAGATGGTTATCACGTCCTGGGTGGTGGCAGGATTTTGCGTGGCGAGGGCGTTAAAGGCGACGGTGCTAATGCCTTTAATAATGTGGCGTATTTGGTCGTTTTGAGACATGCCGGTGTTAACGCGCTTGCACAGTGCAAGGACATCCTCAATATAAGAGGTGTAAGATTCACCCGGCAGCTGCGTGCGTTGAGCGAGTTTCTTCTTTGCTGCCTCAGTGCGAACTGCAGGCGCACCAAATACCTGACGAATTTGCTGCTCGAAAGTGTCCCAGTCGGGAAGATCCGGGTGGTGGTTCCAGAACCAAGTTTTCGCAACATCGGACAAGTAAAATGGGACGCTGCGCAACTTGTGTGGATTGTCCCACCTGTTCAAATCGCTGACGAGGTCGTAGTTCTTGATCCAGTCTTCGACATCATCGCCTCGGAGACCGGAAAACACAGGTGGATCACGCAGGCGAGTGTTGTTGGGCGGAGCGGGGGGCGGTGGCTGCAGTAGGACGGCGACGTTGGATGGGCCAGGGTTTTCTTGGGCCGCCATGGCAGGGGGTTGTACGCGACGACCCGAGCGGAGCTCCAGCGAGAACGGGCGAGAGGACTTGAGGGAACGAAAAGCACAGTCCACCACTTGTGAGGAACCGGTTTATTCGGCCAGGCTCGAGCTCAATCACGCCGGTGATGATATTCTTAGATGAAGAAGATGTACAGGTGATGATGATTACAAAGAGAATAAAGAGTCATTCGCTTGTCGCGCTCACACTAAGTATGTATGTATGTATGTATGTATGTATGTATGTATGTATGTATGTATGTATGTATGTATGTATGTATGTATGTATGTATGTATGTACGGGGCCCAAGAGGTCCGAAGTATATATGCATGGTCGCACACGCACATGTGTTCTTGAGAAAAGTTCGTGTACAACGAAAATTGTCGGTGGCTTTGTATTCATCGCTGAGGGACCTCTGTCCTCGAGGAATCGCTATATGTCAATCAGCTATACTTTGTGTTGTTCTAAGTTCCTTATCTATTCACACTGTCTAAATCCCACGTACGTATTCCTCGATTTCGACCCTCTCGAACACGGAGGAATAGTCTGTCACGGAGTACAAAGATACGCACGTTTCGTGAACTCCGACAAAACACCCCGCATTACCGTTCACTCGTGGCCGACTACTCTTCAACTAGAACATCATTGCATTTCGTCACGAATATCGCGTAGTCACTTCTCGGAACTGATGCTACGTAACAACAACAACAACAACAACAACAACAACAACAATAATAATAATAATAATAATAATAATAATAATAATAATAATAATAATAATAATAATAATAAAACCCTTTTCCTCCGCGCACTCCTCTATGTTCACGAGCGATGTGTGAGGTCACTGACTGAAGATGTAGTAAGCTGATCTACAGCTACCTTTGTTTGTTTTTCAATTTTTTGACCAGCTTTGTTGCTTTAACAACCTGCATAACAAAATGCCTAACCAGTCAATTAGGGAAAAAACTAAATAGTGCGATCACTTCATGTAATAGTTGTCAACATGCATTTGGTTACATCGTCATATAGAGGACGCCGGCATATATCAAAAACTGGCCATAGATAGATAGGGCACCCTGTATATTAGGACACAGCAAGATTGAACACGGGCTAAGCAATTTACTGTGTCCCTATGTACAGGGTCCTAGAATAGTTCCCAGGCCACTATCGCATGTACTCCTATGGATGCGTGGTCAGGGGACTTTTGACGGACCGTGCACCGATCTCCCTTTCAAGCATGAGCCAATTCGACTAGAATGAAGCAACAACAACAACAATAAACAAAGCAGCCAGTGGCTGTGACGTGCAACGCCACTGAACGCATGCCCATCACCCTGTGCTTCGTATACAGCCGCTGAAACGTTTTCAGGCAATCACACTCAACGGACTCGAACAACAAGCCTCCAGGGCATCACATCTGTGATTTCAGCAGGTTTTTGTTCCTCTCTGACGACGAAGAATAAAAAAAAAGATTCAAACGAGAGCTTCACGACCATTAAGTTTCAAGAACAGCGGGCCATTTTCTGACCATTGCCCGTAAGGGTGCACCCATCCTTGCAACCACCACACGCAAGCAGTTTGAGTGGGAAAAAACAACAACAACAACAAAAGCCTCTCGACAGCTGGTGCAGCACGCAGGGGCACTCCCCCTTAATTGGCCCTGACGCCTTTCCAACGCCGCCACATGCCCAATTTTCACCGGCGCCCGTCACACAACCTCTGTAGCGACATGCCGTTGCGTTTTGCGGATGATAAACCGCATCGGGCTGGCCGTCGCGAGGACGTTTCAAATCCAATTCCGCATTCCCCCCCCCCCCCCCCCCCACTCCCTCCACCGTTTGCAACCACAACGTCTGACCAAATCGAGGACCGCCTGCGCATGCCAGCGCTGTTGTCCGTGTCCTTTTTTACGGCCTCCCGACTGTCTCACTGCTTTAATTTAAAGCCGCAACAACTATCGCCCTAGCATATCCACTTGAGCGACGAGTGTCATCCGCGAAACTTCCACAGCTGCGAATAAAAAAGCGTAAAACCTGATCGCGTCTGGGCGGCTTCGTGGTTACCACGCAGTGCGTATACGAGACGACGACCACACTGCCTCACAATGAAGTCGACGATGACTTTCAATATTATAACAATTATCTTGCTAGGAAGCGCAGCCACTATTACAAAGAACACACAACACAAGCGTTCGGAGTGTCACAGGCAGACAGGCCTCTACCGAGATATTCTGCGCAATCATGTCTACATGGAAGGCGGCTCAACAAGCCAGAAGAAGAAAAAATGGCGTGAATTGGGGGGCCTTGTGACCTGCGAAACGGAACGCCTTTGGTCAACAATACTGTCGCAGCTCAGGTCCAAGCGCCTACCGAAGAAACCTGCTGAGGACAACATTATTCACACCACGGATGACGTCGTTCTTCCTGAATATGTGAAAGAGACGTTAAGACGAGAAAAAAAAATAAGCGCTTGTGTTGTGTGTTCTTTGTAATAGTGGCTGCGCTTCCTAGCAAGATGGATCCCTACCAACTGGCCCGATACAACTGTTTATAACAATTGCTAGAGTTTATCAAAACTGTGACATGGTTACGAGAGACGCCGTGTAGTGGAGGGCCCCGGAAATTCCGACCACCATGGGGGTTCTTTAACTAAGTGCATGGGCCTTTTCGCTTCCATCGAAAAGGAAGCCGGGACTCAATCCCGCGACCTTCGGCTTGGCAGTGGAAAGACTCGACCACCGTGGCCGGACGACTTCCAACTTCGGACCACTGATGCGGCGCGAGTGACGGCTGTGACCGCGCCGAGCGAGTGGACAGCCGACCGAGACTGACCCAACGAAACACAGCGACGCTTAACGAGGACGCGGCGGCGGCATCTTCAAAGAAAGAAAGAAGCCGGCTGTCGCTACCGGTCGTGGGGTCATGGCGATCTCGTGTCTGAGATCCGCAGAGTGGCATTATACACGGCCGGTGCCAATGGCGGTGATGAATGTCCTCGCGCGTCGTGAAGGATTGTTTGTGAGCGCGCTGAGCACTCTGAGGATGTCATGGCGGTGCAGACTCGGGCGAGAGTTTGTATACATTGTAACAAACGGCATGCACTTGTCCGCGGCTGGCGTGGATATATAGCTCGATCTCGCGACCTGCACCAGTGTGCGTCACAGTGGACCTTCCTTCTCATCGTGCAACCTGTCCGTGCCGCAGAAGAAAAAGGAATCTCCCGCGGCTCGACATATGGCACGAAGAGACGGGCCCCTGTATAGGCGGAGATAAAGGTTGGAGCAACAACGAGCGGCACATTCTCAGAAGACGGCGCAATGCGTTTTTTTTTTAAAGCGGAAGCTCTTTTTCCTCGTTTCCCAGCTTCTGTGGCAATGATAAGCCTCTTGACACGATTGAAATATAACTCTTACGAAGAGTTCTATATACAGAGTATATTACCGAATGTTATTCCTTAGACCGTTTGGTGGCGTTGCACGGACACAAAAAAACACAAAAAAACACCGCATTTAAATGTGCGCTGCATGCACCTGTGTGGTGCAGAAACAGGCAGGTGCCGATTTCGGAATCCCCGTATGCACCACTGGACACACATAACCTTTACAAACATATGGAAGTTGAGACATCCGTGTACGAATGTTTCATAAACAAAAACAGACAATTTTTGTTCTCAAACAATTTTCTCGCTAACCATGTAGGGAGAGAGGACAAACTGACCCCCCGTCCCCGTGCTGACTACGTCAGTTACTAGAAGTACGCAATAAAGTGGAGGACGATATTTATTTTAAGAATAATTGCTGGATTTTAACGTTCCAAAGCCACGATACAATTAAGCGGAACGCTCCAGAAATTTCGGTCACCTTAGCATGCACCTAGATATTTGAGTTCAAGGGCATGTGAATCTAAAGATTGCACCAATACACCCAACACCCGTTTTCATGCGTAAGCCTGGGCTATGCGCAGACTTTTTCTTTAATAAATGCGAGTATACGAAACGGCAACGACCCTTAAAACGCGTCTGTAAAACTGCCTAGACGCAAAAAATAAAGTCGCCGGAAACTGCAGTCGAACACGTTTCACGTTCTTGCATGCCTTTTACGGGTGTCATTGTCTTTAAAAAAATATAAAGTTCGAGGCACGCGGCTAGCCATTTCTCAGATATTCGCAAAGAAGTTCAACATAAAGCTGTCTGTAATGCCTTGCAGGACTCGATGATCTATGTGCATTCGATCTACTCCAGTGTGTGTATATATATATTTGGCTCGCCCTAGAGTGAATGACTTTAAAACGTATAGAGCAAGGAAAATCGCATAATCTTGCGCGACGAACGTCACACAATGCAGCACTTGAACACGCTCAATTCAGTAAGAACAGCATGACCGCAGTTTACATTGTGTCGCCTACATAATCATCATCATGAGCGTCTACAGGAGGACGCAGAAGGGGTCCTTGACCTCCGCCCCCCCTCTTCCTTCAAGCCACTACAACATCGACAACACTAGCACCCCACCCAAGCCACAACAGCGCTCGATGAAGAGACAATGCTAGCATACGCTATACTTCGAAGGGTCTCCGCTGGTACATTACGTTTCTCTTCAAGCTTTGTCAGCATGCAGGTATATATGAATGACACCCGCAGAAGGAGGAATCGCTGCCCTGCAATTAAAGTCCTTAAAAACACCTTGGGTGTTTTCACTTGACATAGCGTCATAAAACGCAAAAATTGACGCCACTAATCTTTTAAACGTGGTGATGAGCTGCAACAGAAGACGCTTCGATAGAATCCCAGCTCATCATAAACACCTGGGCAGCACTTTTCAGCTTCGCTGGAAAACAGAGCGCTTGGGGGATTTATTATTTTTAGCTCCTTTTTATTCAGCTGATGAGCCTTTATTTATCTCAACATTCCATAGTTGTTTCTGGTCACGCTAATCTACATATGTATTTTATTGCAGTGTCACGTTCCCGATGGGATCGCCAGCTGGTTCGCCAAGAGGGGGCCACACACACCTGTCAAACCGACGTGCTCTTATACGGGATGTTAACTTAAACAGCGCAAGAAGACAACAGAAAGAATAAATACGCTTAGAATACGCAACATGGATAAGGTCATATTATCATGAGAACAATAAAAACACGTGAATATAAGCCAACGAAAAAAAAATTGCACACGACGCACCTCTTTCTTGTGTAGTGTATACATACAGTCGATGGATGGCTGGTGCATTTATCGTGTTCTTTCTACGTGTGGTGTATCGCAGAGGTTGAGCGAGTTACGCTGCATTTATGTTTCGCGATGCCTGTGTTATTATATGGTAGGATACGCTCACAAGCGATGTATAATGTGACCCCAAATGAGCCATTTATTATGGGCAGGTTTCACTTCCAAGTTCGTTGAAGTGTAGTTCTATACTGCCCCTCACCGTCAACAAAGTGTGCGTGCCGTTAAGTACAGCTGGCAAGCATCGAAAGCTGAATACGAAGCACTGAATCGAAAATATAGTTTGTTCTATATTCGTTTAGTCGAAGCTGTTCGCGTTTAGAACACGAGACCGAGCACGTGACGGTCTTCGTTCGATATCAGTTCGTTCATGACCCAATCAGGTGCGTACCTCATGCGGTCAGCATACTGTAAAGAGTAACTGTGGAATATAAACTATATATCTCATAGTCAGCGTCCAGTTAAAATGATATTGCTTTAGCGCAGCTCACTTTTGAGCGTGAAGGAAAGATACTATACAGTCAAGAAGAAAAAAACAAAAACAGGCAACAGTGTGAGCGCCTAACTTCCAACGTTTGTTGATTGCGCACCCTTACAACACATTATATAGCTCATTCCACGTGAGCAACACACGTGACAAAACCACACACGTGTGGCAGAGCACACTGTCAAGGAAACATATTTGTGATCTCATTACAAATTATCAATTCTATACTAATTCTATACTAGCTATATAATTCTATACAATTCTATACTAGCTATATAATTTTCCACTTATATAGCTATATGAGCTATAAGGTGCATTATATAGTTAAAATGGCACATTATATAGCTATATAATGTGCCACATTGCGTGCCCTTACAAGTTGTAAGGGCACGCAATAAACAAAAGTTAGAAGTTAACGCTCACACTGTCGTCTGTTTTGTTTTTTTTTTTCCTTCTTGGCCGTCCAGCATCGTTCCTTCACGCTCAAAACTGAGCTGCGGTAAAGCAATATCATTTTATCATGCACAAATTCGCCCAATCAGCAGTACTTGTCAGCGTCCAGGCTGCGGTCATTCTGGAGATCAGTATCGATATCCTTTTTTGAAGCCTCGCATCAGAACTCCTTCAGAGTTGACCCGTATATCACAATGCGGGGAACGCTTGAGACTATAGGTAAGTTCTAGAGCTGCGATTTAGAAAATATACTTAGTCTATATATCTCACGCGTGCTCAGCAACTATTTCGTAAAGAGTCCATTGTCTAAGAGGCTGCTGGCATCCACGGACAGCTGCTGTCACAACAAGGACATCGTCTGCAATCAATATTCGTGCAAATTGAGTCGTACAATAATACTGTATCAAACGAAGCTCCTTAATTGATATACGAATATCAGCGGCAGCGACGCTGCACACGAAAAACCAGCTGCCGGCGAGCATATAGCGTAGCCAGATTTTTTTTTTCTTTTCAGAGCGGATTCAACCATAATTTATTCATGTTCGTGTATGCTTTTGTATGGATGCTTGTACTTATACGCAAGCCAAATTGAAAATTTTCGGAGTGTGTTCGACTTGCTCCATGCAGACTGTATACGCTCATGCCGGCGAGCGCACAAAAATGCGGCGACCAGCCAAAGTGCGCCTGGGAGATGCGCATTTGTATGCGCTGTATTCTAATCATTGATGCTCTCTCGATAGTGGTCAGGCGATCAGCCGCTTATGTTATATGGTAATTTTACACCTTAACGGAGTCACTTGTTACTTCAAGTTGGCTTTCATTGTTGCCCGTAGCAACTGAAGTATTGCGCTATACTCAGCACACGGATGGCGGTTCGAATCCCGGCACGGAGGAAGGAAACGGAATGAAGCATTAAGCAGATTGATTGATTGATATGTGGGGTTTAACGTCCCAAAACCACCATTTGATTATGAGAGACGCCGTAGTGGAGGGCTACGGAAATTTAGACCGCCTGGGGTTCTCTAACGTGCACCCAAATCTGAGCACACGGGCCTACAACATTTCCGCCTCCATCGGAAATGCAGCCGCCGCAGCCGGGTTTCGAACCCGCGACCTGCGGGTCAGCAGCCGAGTACCTTAGCCACTAGACCACCGCGGCGGGGCAAGCATTAAGCAGTGCAATGCAAAGAGAGAAACGTAACAAGTCAGGCACGCTTACAACTAAACAAACAAAAAGCACAAACAAAAAGTATATTCGTGTTTCACAGCGTATTTACGTATGTGCGTAAGCACGACTCAAAGCTTCACTCTCTTTCACGCACACGCGCGAATATTCAACGTCATCCACCTATATAAGAAAAAAATGCGAGAGGACGCTGCAGCTGTCGGAATGAATGTCGCGCCAGCGAGCGCCGACTGCAGTGCACGAAACAAAAAAGCGCGCCGATCTTGTGGACGCTCGGCGTGTCTGGCACTTGGGGCGAGAAAGGATATTTCGCGAAGAAAAGGACAAATCTCACCGCCGTCGTTCTGCGACATTATAGACGGGCGGAGGCGGCGACGGGAATTTGCCGCGCGCGCTAAAAACGACCTATACGTGCACGCTGCGCGCAGACATTTTATACGGGTGTGTGCGTGGGGCCGTTTAATCGACGAAATAGAGATCGACAACGTGCGCTACGTAGCTTGGATTAATTCAGTCTGCAGCTTGCACACTACGGGAGGTGTTTTTTGTGCTACAGCAGCGACTGTCACCTGCAGTCCGTACTCACGTTCGTAGAAATCTTACGCTGCAAACATTATTTCAAGAATAATTGAGCCTACAGTCACGATGAGGCACATATCATCAGTGAAGCCGCTAAACACTTGCAAGGAATGCAGTGGCTGACGACGATGAGGAATTATGCCTGAAGTGGGTATGTTCCAGGTGAACAAGCTTTTGTAATGGGTTTGAGCATTAGACGACCAGCTTTACGCTATTCGCATTGTGCGACGACTGGTTCTTCTTTCGCTGTTTTAAAACGCTTTATAAGTCGTATTAACGCGATTGCTTTCCCGACATCAAGCCTGCCTAATACAAGTAACAAGTCCCAAGCACCGGCGTGGCTCAGTGGTAGAATACTGGGTTGGCACCCAGCGGACCCGGGTTCCGCCCCACTGTGTCAATGGTATACTAGTTTGTTTTTTTTTTTTTTCTAATTTCGTGTGATGTGGTTACGGACACCGGCGGCAGCGGAAAACTACGGCACTTCGCGTGACCCGAGTTGTGATCTCATAACAGTGTTCGCTGTAAAAACAAAGGCAGCGCAATAACACGAGGACCAGAAGGGAAACGAGCAATGTTCCTTCATGCGCTCATGCTTGTCAGGCTCGCTTTTCTTAACGCCTGTTACACCAACTTACTCTCATCAAGTTCCTCCCGCCTCACTTCTGTCTTATGGACGCATGACTGAAGGCGCACCCTAAGCAACAGCGCTCTGATGTCGCGGTCCACGCCAAATGTAAACACGAAGGTGAAATATACATACCTCGTAACACAGAAATCGGTAAAACCCCCGAGCAGGGAAGGGGGTTACCAACCTTATAGCTTTAATTTGTATACCTGTCATGAATTGGGCCTTTAGCGACAAGCATAATTACGTTTTGCCACCATAAGTAAAACTGACGAGCTGAACTATTTCCTCCCATTTAGGAACCAAAAGAAAAAAAAAAGATATGGCAAACGCAAGCGCAATTGACGTTGCGGTGAGGGAGCTTTAGAATAACGTTCGCAAGGCGTTGATTTAGTTGCGGGCACCATATGAGCTTTAGAATAGCGTACGCTCCCCCTATAGGGAAAAGTCTAGAGACTTTCACCCCGACCGCAAACCCAAATGCACGAAGCTACACAGCACTATGAACCTCGCGGGCCGCGATCACCGCACGCTATTCTGGAATTTCCGCGGGCGGGGCCGCAAGGCGCGAACGGCGGCTCGCGTCACGACGCATGCGCAGTGGCAGTGACCGCACCGCAAGGGCTTGCGGCGCGCTATTCAGAAACTCCCTAATGGCTTGTTGTGGCCGAACACACGAGGGTAGGGTTTCCCACAAAGGTGACTGTCTCAAGGGGGGAGCGCAAATGCTTCCGAAATTTCGCGTGATCAAAACAACTAGCAAAAAAAAAAAATTGGCCCCGTATCTGCATGTTTCTGCAGATGTCGTCGAAAGACGATAGTCTTGCGTCTGGAGAGAGTAAACAAAACATTCATTTTATATTCTGCGCAAGAAAATTGGTGAATGGTATCCCAGAGGCGCTGCGTTAGTGCCTCGAGCGTACAGAGGAGGCGAACGAGCGCATCACGTCACACGTGAGACATGAGCGCCATCTGGCAGTTTTTCTTTTTTTGAAAACAAAGCGCGTGGCCCTGAGACTCAGAGGTGATAAGGTGTAGAACACAAGGCGACGGGTAGGTGTCACCACCGTGTCGTCTAAGCAAAGCGTTGGAAACACTCGCTTCTTCGTGCAAGCGTTGCACGGTCAGCGCAGCGTGATAAACGCTACGGTCCTCATAATTACTTAGGTATGCCTTTTCTAGTAAAAGAGCACATGCAGAATATATACGTGTTGTTATAGTGCCGCAGATATGCGCAAAAACTGATCTTTAATTGACAGTCGCACACGTATGAACGCTCAATCTTGAGCAACACTGGTGGGCGCTGCGGTCGGCCGTTCGGAGTATCGGCTGGTGGAGTACCCGGTTCACGGTTAGGGTTGAAAAAAACAGACAAATGTACAGACAGACAGGCCAAAGTTTCTGCGTCGAAGGTCCCCAAGAAAGACTATCGCCTTCAAAAAAATCGATTTCTGTCAACTCGCGTTTGGCTTCACACGTGAACGGACAGTCGGCTGCCGCAAAAGCGCGGGTCAAAGCTTTGACTTAAGTCGCTACTAGATTCTTTGGAGAGGAACGCCAAAATGCCTTTATTTTTTACGTTTTTACCGCCTTTTAATCTACCGCGTTGCTTTGAGTGGTCTAGTGTTGACCGCGCGCCCGCTTTCGGAGTTCTGTCAGTAACGTCGTCGTCATACATGATCGCGTCGAACCACCACGGTTTCGTCCGCAGCGGTTGTGGCAACGACCACGCGCACTGTAGAAGACGGTTGGTGCGCCGGTCGCACGCGCACTTCCGAAGCTTCGAGCACGCTGCTCTCGATCGGCCTTCGTTCGAGGGTTTCGAATACTAAAGTTCCTATGACACGCCGTGATTTATTTATTTATTTGAATACTTTCCATGCCCGAAGGCTTCACAGAAAGGAGTGGGGGTTATACAACAAAAAGTAAGCGAAATGTTACAATTGCAAAATGTGTTCGGAACATTCGAAACAAATGTGTTCGGAACATTCTAAACGAACAAATGTGTTCCGAACAGGACAAGTGTTCGGAACATTCGAATTTCTGCCCAATAAACACATCCATTTGGCTGGGGAATTTCATGAATTCGCATTTGCCGCGGTTTCGCATCACTCAGAGGGACTCTACTGTACGTTTAGATGAGCGCCTCTAAATTTGTTTATAATAAAATACAGTCGGCTCGCAAAAATCCTGGAACAGACTAACCTGCATTTTTTTGTCGATGGGGCCAGATCTCGCACACAAATTTCGATTTCCGGGAGATTTTCGTGGCAACCGTATACAAACGGAAGACCCAGAGGAAATCCGGGAGTGTCCCGGACAATACGGGAGACTTGGCAGGTATGACGACACCAATACATATTGTTCTCTCCTGGCGTCGGAGTACAGCAACACGCCGTTTTTGTGCCTCCGCGACTATAGCTACGGCAATGCACCGTAGCCAATCGCGGAGGCGACGCTATTTTACTGATTTTATGTTTTTATCGGAAATGAAATATTTTTGTAAAATTTCAGGCACAATTCGTGAAATCGTAAGCGCGGTCAAAACTTGTATATTTTACGGGAAAATCGGAAGAGTGGCAGGTGTTCAAAATGCACCCTTTTTTTTTTCATATCCCGCCTTTAACGAAAAAGCATTGGCAGGGTGTACTGCAGACGAACGACTGCAAGGGCGCATTCAGACCGGCGACTTACACAGGCTCGTCGCAGAATTGCTCCAATATGTATGCTTTTATTCGAAAAGCGACCGCGAAATCGAGCGGCGAGCGACACTCGGAACCGTCGCTTTGCGACCACACCACTATATATAGACCATCTTTGCACTCTCGGGGCCGTTGTTAACAAGCGTGTCTCCCCAAAAATGCACTACCGAGGCTGTGTCCTGGTGGTAGTGGTTAGAAGATGAGAAAAGGCACCTAATTCCTGCAATCCGGTCGGGAACACGGCGCAGTGCCTACTGTGTCGTCGGCTCTGGAGCTCCAGTGCAACAGTCCAGCAAGGAGATGTTCCTCTACTCTCCGGCCGCGCGACCATTGAAGGTGTGAATGAAGGTGTGCCTCGAACCCAAATATATAGAGGAATGTAGGAAGCTGGGCATATATTTACATAAACTAAGCTGGCTTAGAAAAAAGAAAGAAAGAAAACATAAACCAGAGAACCCAAGCAGGGTTTGGACTGAACTTGAGGCGAATGAATGCCGCTTGGTGTCGTTAGAGCAGCTAGAGAAGAAGTCTTAATCCCCCTTTCCTCCCACAACATTTTTCTCTGTACGTATGCATAAAAAGCACTATATATATAGTACTTTTTATACCGACCTTAGCGGGTACCACTAAAGGGTACCCGTCAACCTCGCAGGCACTTTCGCTCTTGCGAAAATTGAAACCGCAGTGCCGCTTTCAAAACCTATCACTGCAGTGATAGGTCTTGGAATCGCCATTTGTCTAGCTACACAGAGCTAGACAAGTGGCGACACGGGCTCCGTTCTGTAACCTTTCTCAGGCACGCGAGATTATATCCCCCTTTCCTGCATCATTCTTGTACTTTCTGTTAGTCTAGTAAGACTAACATCCCTTTGTCCCAGCCATCCCCACCTTACGCGGCCCCTGCTAGTGTCAAAGGGACCCAGAATCACTGACAACCGTGAAAGCCGGTGTACAGCATGAACCGGTTTTTGAAGCAGAAAGCGTCTAAAAACAAGTTTAACCTGCCGGCCAGACTTGAAAGAATACGTTTCAATGTGCGATGCCATCCGGTGGAATGCGGTTCGCTTGAAAATACTACCGGACCACAATGTCTCACAGCCATCCTCGGCCTTCGAAGCGAGCGGCAAATAACAGCGTGCTTTCAAAGCATATATTGAGTCCACGCGTTACAATGGATGGATTGGCCACAAGAGTTTGTCTGTATGTCTTTCTGCCCAAGTGTCGACGGAATCGGTCGCCGTAGGGAAACCAGACATAAGATGTAAATGCCAGAGCCGATTTTGCAACTTCTATACTCGGTAGGTTGTGATATCGCATCTAAAAAAAATTTATTCGCAGGCGCCGAATATTCGAGCTTGTGCGCACACACAAGCCGTCGGCAACAGCCCACCTCACCAACGCTCATAATTGAATGCACTTATTGTTTCCAAAGATTGTTGTTAGCAAGAAGAAAAAAAATTCTAGCCAGTCCCGATATACGGACATCATCAGCTGATTAGGTGGGAAAACACCTCCCGACACTTCTACGCGAAGGCACTTTACAGTGTGCCGCCGCGTCCAAACGTAAGACAATGTTCGCCTGCTAACTTTCACAAAACGACACACATTCTTGACTGAATATACTGCCTTCAAAACAAATGCAGTTCCTTCCGATGCGTTTCGCTAATTCACTGTGAATGCGAGCGACACCTCACTTTCGTTAGGGCGGTATTTTTTAAGGCACTAGAAGGTATCCGTCAAAGTAAGTCGAGGCCATCGATCAAAGCGTTCAAACGTATTGTGTGTATTTTCAATCGTAGCTGTAATTAATTATTTGTTTTGGTCTAGCGTCCCGAAATTATGATGTTGAGGGACGCCGTAGTGCAGGGCTCAGGAAATTTCGACCACCTGGGGTTTTTCAACGTGCCCCCAAATATAGGCACACGGGCCTACAACATTTCCGCCTCCATCGGAAATGCGGCCGTTTCGGCCGGGATTCGATCCCGCAACCTGCGGGTCAGCAGCGGGGTGTCCTAGCACACCGTGGAGAGTAATCATAGGTGTAGCTAATCTGGGGAAACAGACATATACGAGAGAACTGAAGTGCGTGAGCATGCACTGAACGACGACGAACTCGCAAATACCGCGTCAGTCTCTTGTGTAGATATATGCCTCGATTCTGCCGATATAGGCATCGTCAGGCACGCAATTAGGAAAGCATGCAGGCACTCCTCTGCAGGCATGAATGACGGTGAACAAACGAGCTCAATAGGTAACGTCAGGCTATTCAATGCGGGCATAAAAAAAGTGAAGTGCACCAATGCCATCAAGCGCACACACACACACACACACACACGAATTACAGCAATAGCATGAGACACAAACAGTATAAGGTAAAATAAAGCAATGGTAATTTTATTAGAGAACCATGAGTGAGGAGTATGTCGTGACGGTAATAATAATAACGATGAACCACGGATGTAATAAGAATTCAAGCTCGTTGCTTCGACATGTGCTGATGCATTTACTGTTGGCCGTGTTTGCAGTTAATATATTCTTTTTTTTTATCGCGATGTCGTATGCTGTCGGAATAAACGATCGGCAAGCCACGAGTCAGGAACTAGAGCCTGAAAGTTAGAGATGAAATTGAGTAAAGTGGATTCTGCCAGAACTATTGTGCGCGACAAGCGCGAAAGGAGACCAAGTGACCGCTTCTTCGACAAGTTGCGTGGTTTCATAACATTCGTGGAAACGATATTCGGTATCTTGTTACAAGACAGGAAAAACGCTTTCTGTCAGGCCCGAGAGCACTCCCATTGCCAATCGTGAAACGCGTCAGCAAATCAAATCAATAACAGGATCTGAATGCCAAAGTTCGGTCCCATGCCAGTAAAGAAAAGTGCAGCAAGTTCTGAAGTGCAGAGACGGCATAAAATGAAAAAAAAAATTTACTGCGACGAAATTCCAAGCAGCACAATGGCTTTAACGATGGCTTTTACAACGCTGGCGAGAACCGCATTAAAACCCGGCAGGGTATGTGAGGTATGGCAACACGCAAATCCGAAAACCACAAACGATCATCCAAGTTGGCATCGGTGACTTTTTTTGAACGGCTGGACGGTTAACAGGGGACAATAGAACGCAGCAAGAAGAGTTCCAAGAGAGTCAGCATGCATGCGAAATTGTGAGATAAAACAGCGCTTCAATAGAGCTTTAGCGGGAGACACAAACTGGCACCTCGAAAGGATGAACCGATCAATCGAAGAACCACGGTACGGACGAAACTATCTCTGGCGAAAATGCCGCCCAACAATAAAGCGATGCAACGTCCGTTCTAGGCCACAAGTAGAAACAAACTAAGAGACTGGCAAGGCACCGATACAACCTGTTCGAAACGCGGTCACACAAGGCGGAGAATCAAAACCAAACTCAGATGCGTAGCGTACAGCGTCAACGACACATATCCAAAAGAAGGCCCGGGGACGCCGGCCGTATCGATTCGCAGAGGAAAACCGCCGTCGTACAGCGCACGTCCATGGACGCGGCATGGCGCCACATTCGTTCGCAGGTACGTTGTCTCGGGCACCGGTGAAGTGCCACCATCGTCACTAAAGGCTACGTCTTTGAAGCTGCCCGAACGGCAGAAGAGCAATCCGGTACAGGGCAGGGAAGTCGGAGCACCACATTCGAAACCTACGACGACCGCTGCCAGACGCCAAATCTGCAGCCGTTGCCGCGGGCACTAGCGAGGACTGCCGGCTGTTTTCGTCCCATCATGCAATGCGCGAGCAGAGAGAGAGGGAGAGAAACGGAAAGTGGGAAGGAAGGGCGGACCGGCATCGGCACAGCAAGCGAAGCGCACGAATCCACTGTTGCACTCCCCCTCCCCCACGTGGTTCTCCCTCCTGGGAACCGAGCACGCATCAGCAGCGGGCAAGCCCCCCGACTGATACCCAGCAGGAGGAAAACTACTGGCACTCATATCAGCGGGGTGCGGTAGCGGAGAAAGAAAGCAAAAGCACGAAGCGACAGCAGCCGTGGGTGGAACACATCCGGAGCGGAGCGAAGGGGATTTTCGAAATGTGCACCACCCCCCCTCCTTCCCTCCCAGCACGTCTTCGAGCCGACTCCCGGAAGGACGCGAGCAGTTGATAGCTTTCTGCAACACACAGGCAGTGGGGCATGGCAGCTGAGTCGAGAAAGTCAGGGAGGGTGGGTTGCAGGACGTGAGGTGGCGAGGGAGCCGAGATACGGACAGTCGACGAACGAAGGTCTGACTTCGAAAGAAAGCACGACCGTCCCTTGGCAGGACGTCGGGTACACTGGCTGGCACTCATACTGAGCGATACGACGCAAAAACGTCGTTTATCGGATATTCGGGCAAACTCAGCTTGTGAACCTCGCGGGGTACAGCTCATGCTAGGGCAGGCTAGAGCCAGGCGGACACGAGCGGACGGCCATCGTAGCAGACGACGCGGCCTGAGTAGGGGGCGTCCATGGTCGCCATGGCAACCTGAGGGCCACGATCTGAGCGCCTCCTGTCGAGCGTTGACGGCGATCAGCATTTTTTTTAGGCTTCGCCGCGTTTTTTTTTCGTTTTTTTTTTCTCGGCAGAGATTACTTAACGGCGACGGGAATCTTTTTTGCGCAGATGCTTTATGCAACCCTCGCCTCCTCGCACAAAGCTTCGGTCGATGCAAGCTCTCGGTCGGCCGTTGCAGCGGTTTTGATTGCACCGAGCCCCTTTAGTTGTGTTTGCTTCGATTACTCCCTTTCCCGCTATGGAAATTATGATTGGAACCATGGGTCGCTTCGTTGGTTCTTTCGTTGTGTAATTACTATGCAGGTCGCCAGGCAGCCAAGCGCGACCGCGCAGCACGAAACAACTGAAGTCGTGTAGGAGTCAGTCACATCTGCTATCACATTTGATAAGGTCAACAGAAAGCATATTAGCGATAAGTTCGAAATTTGTGACAAAGACGCCGTCATCGCGTTTCGCGTGCGCACATGGGAAACATGTGGCTAAGCCGGCCGAAAATTCCAAGTACGGAAGGTCAGGGCTGTATCAGGGTGGGAGTGCTACGAGCCCAACCAAGCTGGCTTTATCGCGCTCGCATGCTGATGCGCGACGACGACTCACCGATATGGCTGTGCGAGCTCCACGAGTCGTCGCCGTTAGATCCAAGTGGTCATCCTCGTCGCTTCTTCCTTCGTGCCGGATATCCAAAGCGGAATACGCGTCTCGTCGATACTACCACCACACAGTGTTCACACACACAAGCCACAGGGATGGCACCGACGTTTTTGCGAAACAGTCTGCGCGCAGGCGATCCTACGAGCGGCAACCAACGTTGGCGGCGTCGCACCCCCAGAAAAACGCAAGAACCTCTTTCCTTCTTGAGCGTCCGCCTGGCCAACTTTCTGCGACAAATAAGCTGAACCGCTATTGGTCGCTTGAGTTAGTGACGTCACGTACAGCTCACGGTCTTCCATGATAATTGGTCCCGCCTACCCTAGCAGCATGGGAACACTGCCTGGGCGGCCCAAATTCAAGCCAATGAAGGAAGCGGTTATGCGCTGATTCTGACTAGCGCCGATTGGCCAGGCAGCCTCACGGCGTAGCGCATGCGCACGGTAGAGGAGGCTGTCTCGGGTCGAGTCCATTTCTGGACGCCGCTGGGGGAGGCTGGCTAGAGCTGCCGCGTCGTCTGCTTGTGTTTGCTTTGAAAAGAGGCCGTGCCGTGGCCTTTGGAAAAGAGCTTCGCCGATGTTGTCGCGCTCTCCGGGCATCCATTTGCCACGCCATTACCCCCCGCGCTCATTGTGCATTTGTGGTTTGATTCTTTTTGCGCTCGCCTCCAGCGCCTGCGTGTGCTTGAAGCAGTCTCGCCTCCGGCACATAATGAGAGCTTTCAGGTTAATCTAGAGTTGGCTGGCTACATGTAGGTAGTGCGCGTCTGCTGGGAAGCGCTCTTTGAGAGGTCTTGCCCCCTTTCTGCGGACCTCGTCCTGCACGTGCGCTCGACGCGGCGCCGGTTTATTTTTGCGGGCGTCTCCGGCGTATCTGCTTTCGTTTATTTTGAGGCCCGCTTGGGGGCCATGTGGGAGAGCGCGTGCGCGGGAGTGCACGGTAATTTTTTTTTTTGAAACCCTGAAAGACAGGTATAAAAAAATAATGAAAAAAAGTGGCGCAAGGCGCGTCCGAGTCTCATTTAGAAATACTCCAACGAGGAAACAAGCTACGCTTAGCCACTAATCTCGGTGTGGTGGGTTGAAGCGATTAGAAGTACGACGCACGCCACTGGGCAATTTCGAGGGGCGTGGCGTAGACAGAACATATTCACATTGCCAACCATGGTCGTTGGGCAATCCAGACACGCCGCAAATCAGATGTCAAGACTGCTAAGTTCTAACTGATTTCTTTGTCAATTAAACCAAAAAAGGGGCCCTCGTGTTTGCCAGACACAACCACACCGTGAAGCCAGCAGATAATGAAGCCGCATTATCTGTTGGCTTCATAAGATATGCATTTTGGAATGGTATGACTTGGAACGTTACTAACAAAACTTCGAGGGTTCAAGTCATTTGCCCTGCACCACTATAGTCTAGATTTCTGCTAACAGGTGAAAAAGAACATGACTCTAGACTCTTCTCTCAAAACTGCCCGTCAGGAAAGAAAATATGCATAGAAGGTGAGAGTGAAATAGGCAAGCGCGCTGGGTTTGGAAGAAGAAAAGTAAGGCACACCCCCCCCCCCCTTCCCCAATCCGGATCATCTAAGAGGAACTCAAAGTCTTCCCACCCTCACTCGGATCATCTAAGAGGAACTCAAAGTCTTCCTCATGCCTTAATTCATTTTGACCTGTCCAGTCACTTTTGTTGCGCCCCGCCG
The DNA here is from genome assembly GCA_013436015.1 of Rhipicephalus annulatus. Lineage (NCBI taxonomy): Eukaryota > Metazoa > Arthropoda > Arachnida > Ixodida > Ixodidae > Rhipicephalus > Rhipicephalus annulatus. The sequence continues at coordinate 56,409 of WOVY01006692.1, forward strand.
CACCGCTTTTTTCATGATAATGGTAATCGAAGACCCGTGATGTTGCAATCCAAAAATGTTGCCATCTGTACCTCCGAATTACGGGAAGAGGGGGGGGGGGGAGTGCTGCGACAGAACTTCTCCCCCTCCTCTCTTCATGCAGAACCCTATACACGCTCTTAGTGAAGGCAGGATGGTGCAAGTATAGTCCAGGGAAGGCTGCTCAATTGGAAAGACGACTCGTTTAACACTTTACTCCATCCCAAAAATAGCTTTTATTTCCCAATGGTCTTTATAAGTGCTTAACATCGTCTCCAGTGGAGATCGCCGAAATCGAAACTGGTGGTCCGTGGACTCAGAAGTTATCAGCTGCGTATCAGTTGACAATCTCGGGGGCCTGGAACATTTCATATTATTTTGCACACCTCCGATGCAGGTGGCCCTCAGTTCGCACCAGCCGCCGCCCTGTGACCCAACAAAATATATGGCGCACGTGACGTCACCACCGCTGAGCATGCGCAGCGGTGGTGACGAAATGCCATCTAGTCTCCTGAAAAAAGGCCCTTTTACTTGAGGGGACAGCGGTGGTGTCGAAATAAATTCTTTATCTCCTTTCACGCACGGGCTATAGACACCTTGACACTTCCAGTGTCACTCCCCATGAAGAAGGAATCGAGTTGATTCAAAACGTCAGGTTATAAATCCCCATCTTGGGTTGGAGCTCTTTGAATGTCGTAATTGATTAACCCAACCAAACAGGCAGCTCAGTCAAAGTGTTCAGCTTTAAACGCTTAGTTTTACTTACGGTCGTCTCTCAAGAATGTAGCTTAAGTCCGCAGAGGCCCCTTAGGTCCGCAGAGTCGCGGAAGCAGTTGCCTCCGCGACAGAAAAAAATAGTCCGGCACTGTGTAATGTTTTTCGAAGGCCATCCAGCTATGTACGCCAGTCTGAACGGCACAACCGTGGGGACAGGCATTGTTGATTGATATGCGGGGTTTTGCGTCACAAAACTGTCATATGATTGTAAGAGACGCTGTAAAGGAGGGCGTTTCGATTTCGACCACCTGGGGGGGGGGGGGGGGTGGAAGCATCGTGTCCGTCATCACTTGAGGAAAAAGTTCCGCTGATTTCTAAAGTTGTATCCGACTATGGCACACACACAAAAAAATAAGAAAATATGTGAAACTGTCGAAGGCCAATGCATCTTTTCGCAGTTTACTGCATTCTTGGGCGCAATCATAGGTTTTCTTTTGTTTGGTTCCTGGTGAGAATGATAGAAATAAAAACGTTCGCTGTACGATGCTGAAATTCAATTCTTTCGAGTCTGGTTTAATTTTTTGTTGTTGTTGTTGTTGTGACGGTGCCCCTGCGCAGCATGTTGATGTATAATGGTGTGAGTATTCTTTCGATAAAACTATAGTTGGTACTGTGTGACTGTTCTCGTGTTTTCTTTTTCTTGTGTCCTACTGTTTTGTGGCGCTCTCACGATGGTTGATCTGTCCCGTTGAGATGGAAGTTCGGCCGCTTTGCTCCGAGCATCTGTGGCGTAGCCAGGGGGTAGCACAATGCAACCGTGCCCCTCCCCCCCCCCCTTCCTTTAACATTTTTTAAAGGGGTAAAGCTCCTTTCACTCGGAGCAAGTGCTCGGCCCGCCACGTTCACTAGTTTTCGAGCCGACCACTAGAGGAGCAGCTGTGGAACAGTTCATAGGTCTTTCGCTAGATAGCGCGCCGCCACGGCACGCAGTGATGGAAACGGAGACTGACATGTGGAGAATTGGCATGATTAAGAAGTCCGCACTAGAGATCTATCGAACTTTTAAGCAGGAAATTGCCAAGGAAAGGATCTATGATAATACTCGGGGTAGTTCTCTATTGTTTGAGGCCAGGATGGGAGTATTGCGAACTAAGACATATCGGGCCGAATGCGAAGGGGTAGACACGGTATGCCGTGCGTGTGGAGAGGAAGAAGAAACTGCTCAACACTTGATAATGTTCTGTAAAGGGCTTCACCCTATAGTTCAGGACGATGGCTCAGAGTTTTTCAAAGCACTGGGGTTTAGGGACAGGGACGGCAAAATAGACTTTAAGTGGGTAGACTTAACTAAAAGGAAGTTATCTGATTGGTGGCTAAAGTCAAGGCACGAGTGAAATTAAAACCCTTCACTGCAAAGCACGAATCCTCAACCTCACTATTTAAAGGGAAAAAAAAGATAAATCTAATGGTTAGTTCACTAAGTATTACGGCTAGGTGGCGTTAGCCGCCGCCCGATCTAAAGGCTACAGCCACATCCATCCATCCATCCATCCATCCATCCATCCATCCATCCATCCATCCATCCATCCATCCATCCATCCATCCATCCATCCATTAGAGTTTCTGTATATACATTTTCCTCCCACCGCTCATGCTGCTATTCGGAGCCCTGTCACGTGGTGGAAAGTGACGTCAAAAGTTCAAATTCATGCGGCGAAACCAACTTTACATGCACGATGGCGCGGTGCCCTCGCGTTTTCTGCCTACGCTGATCTCAGTCTCATCGTGGCCTCCATTAGAGGTTTTTAGCTTGTACGCAAACTCCTTAACGTTACCATGTTACCGGGTAAAATCTGCGCATGTGGCAGTCTCTACAGAACGTAAACCTTTACGTAACCTAAACTACCAGCCAGATAGGCTTTACGTTCACCACGCTATCTCGCAAATCCACCTTCGTTCGTAGGAACTCCCGATGTCCGCACTGTGGAGACTCCATGGAGACATCCAGTCAAAATAAGCATAAGTGCGAGCACCAAAAGCGATTACATTGTTTCCGCCAAATTACCAAAGCTAGAATTGCTAGAACATCGAACGTGTTAGCCCCACCTCCCTAGACTGGATATGTGGCGCCATCTCGCGCGGTGAAAATGAACTGGGCAGTTACAAAATCGTCGTTGCAGAAACATTGTGCACAGTACGCTTGGTGTAAAAACCACTGAGTGGCGTTATTTATTATGACCTATCTTGTCAATCATTTTCACTTCATTTACTTAATTGTTGAGTTTAACATCCCAGAATCACCATATCACAATGAGAGACGCCGCAGTGGAGGGCTCCGGAAATTTCTAGCACCGCAAATATAAGCACACGGGCCTCTAGCTTTTTCGCAACATGTAGCAATATATCGCCTTACTTCAACAGTGCAATCTTGATCAGCGCGCGCGATATAACTCTGTGTCACGCCACCCGCGACGGAACATCGTAGCGTATTTTTCTTTTGCGCGTGCGACGAGTGGCTTCACTGTACAGCCGTTCGACATAATGGCGGACTGATGGACAAATCTGCTCCCGAAGGGAGCATATACACTCTAGCGCACACTAGATCGAGTTACCGGAACTCTATAGGACACGCCGCTCCCCTTCCCCTTTCACCCGTTCTTGCCACATTTCGCGGTTGCCTGGCCATAAACGCATGACCGTCGTTGTTGCCCGTAGCAACCGAAGTGTTGCACGGCTAAGCACTTGGGTGGATGACCCATTACCGGCATGGACGAAAGAAAAACTTAGGCTGGAGCCTTACTCAAAGCAAGTAAATAATTATTTACTTAATTATAGAAAAGTAATAGTAAGGCAGGAACACTCCAAGCTTCGCTTGGCCTTTTTTTTTCTATGAGAAGGGCTCCTGCATTTTTTTTTTGTTAGTCGATTGGTAGCATGTCTGCACATTTGATTGGTGGTTTCAGAGACATGGTAAATTTGGCCGTTTCAGAGCCAGTTTTGCTTACTCTGCGCCGGATCGTATCAGTTTGACGCGCTGATATTAGCGCTGCAAAAGTCGAACACATGTGAGAGACTGACAACTGCAGACACTTGGAACAAAGTTCTCTGTCGCGTGTATGTCGCCAATCTCACATGTGTTCATCTTTTGCATCACTAGAATCACCAGGTTACGTATCCCGCCCAACAACAAGTACTTGTTGAGCATTATCTCTGCATGTCTCCACCCCTGAGTCACGCAGTCGGGCGGAATTATATATATACAGGACGCGTGCCACATCCCTTCCGTCATATTGCAATCAGCCTTGGTCGAGCGCGAATTGAACGCAATACGCGATAGTTCGTTATATAGTCAGGCCTTTCAGCGTCAATCAAGGATGTCATTGAAGTGTGCCGAAAAGCGGAAACAGGAACAGTTTCCGGAACCGCATGAAGTGTGCTTGAAGAAATACCATTGTGGTCTTTTAATAATATCACAAATAATATCATAACTGTTCAGGATTTTCGTCCAAAAGCTTCGTATATATACGTTTATATATAAGAGAGGGTTGCGAGCTCCTCAAATTTCGACCATCGGTTGTTTTTTTAACGTACACGTCTTTGGCTATATACAACGATCATTTCGCCTCCAATGAGGCCGCCGCAAACGGTATTCAATGTCGTGACCTTCAGGGGCATTCGAGAACATAGCCACTGGGGCGGATTGCGGGGCGGATTGCGATGGGATCTGCAGATGCAGAATGTTGTTTGGCGCGTCTCAAGAATCGCATCGACCTTATACGTCACATCGTTGAAGCCCGATTCTTCCACTGAAACCATGGTCTGTCCTCATATATCGGCGTGATGCTTGTCGGAGGTACGAGCCTGTGATGCACTAAGCTTCGATTAAACGACCCCGTTGTGTAGCCTCAGAAGCGAGAACGCAATCGGTGTGTGGACGCTCCCGGGCCTACTGCGTATACCGTGTCCTCTTCATTCCTTAAAGGAGGCATTAACACAGCACGGCACAACTGACACCCATCAGGTCAAAGTTCAAGGTTGACTCATCAAATGCTGCTAGCTTCCGGTATGGTGGCTTCCGGGCAGGCTGCGAAGACAAGAATGCACCAAGGAATGTGGGAAACATTCTCGTATACTGAAACAGAAGGACGCACTTTGAGCACTATGACGAGAAAAAGTTGTCCCGGTAATCACGCTGGGTAGTTTCTTTCTTTTATTTTTTTAGCCTCCTTGGCTGTACCAAGGTTTAGAAAGGGTTGGGTTGCAGTGCCAGGAACTAGTGGTGGTGAAAGGTGGGAACTAGAATCGAAGCGCAGGCCGTAAGAAAGTGCGCGCGGGCCTACATACGGAGGAGAGAACCTCCCACAGCTCAGAGCTTCCCTTCTAAAGCGCACAAAGGAAAGTGATATCAGTTGATCTCGCACAAGCGCCATGCCCGATAAATATATAAGAACATATGGGCGGCTGTATGGAAAAGCATTAGAGGTGGTTCATGACTGACATTTCACGTATATAGGCTAATAAATAGACGTGTTGGGAAACACTGCACTTGCGCCACGAAGCAGACCAGAAAGAATAGAAACGCCAGCAAAAACACATTGCAGCCATTCCTCCGACTACGCATTACAATGTGCTCAGGAGATACGCAGGGACGGCGCACAGCTCTCCCATAGTAGAGCACCTAGTGCTCTAAATCGTTAACTACCTTTCTTAACCCCCTCCCTTCCCTCTCGTCGTGCGTGCACGGCGTACTTATTGTCAACAGGGCCTCATCAAGTGTGAGGTCGATCGGACGACTGTGTGCTCTCCCATAGTAGAGTTGTATACTCTAAATCGTTACCCACTTTTAAATGCGAAGCATTTCTTATCGAACTTCGGCGACTTTGAGCGTAACTATCTATCTAGCCGCCTACGACTTTTAGCTCTCCTGGCCGTTTCGATAATGCTATCGAAACCAAACTTGGTATTACATAACATGACCGTATTAAGAACGCATTTGACTAGTCATGACATGAAAATCATGATATGCATGTCATTACTGTCATGATTTACATTTCATGGTACTGCAGCTCTTGCGGTGGTTTCGTTCACATGCATGGCATGTGCAAAACTGGTATGGTATGGCGTGATTGTACGGCGAACACAAGCGACAGGCCCTAACATGAAAATCATGACATGCGTGTTATGTAACAACATGACAACATGCCAAGCTCATGGTGTCATTTCGCTAGCGTCACATATACCAAATTTAGTATCATGGTACCTGAAGGGATGAAGAAGGTATGTGACTGGTGCAAACATGATAATCATGAGATGCGTGTCATGTAACAACATGACTACATGGGCGGCACCCCTGTGGGGTGTTACGAAGCGCGCCTCCGACGACGTTACGAAGGGCGCCACGAATCTCACCGCTGCAACCACTGTTACGAAAGACGGCGACGCCAACACGGTCCCGAAGGCGCCACTGCTTCGAACTCCGCCGGAAGGTTTCTCAGCTCGCGACTGCTTCTGCGCAGAGCTGATAGACGATCGGACGAGACGATGGTGAGCTAAACAAGGTTTGTGTGCAGCATAATATACAGAGGCGTTACAAATTCGGCACAGGGGCCGACAGCTTAGAGACCCGAAGAGCCGAGCTCTCCTCTCTAACACATAGGTCTACTGCTCGCGACGCACCGCTGGGCTTTTTTATATGCACCGAGAGGATTCTTTGAGTAATCAAATGTCCAACCAGAAGCGCCGCTGGCCGTGAGGTCAGAATCCTCCAATGGGCTCGCCGCTGGGCCGCGTCATTCTCATCGAATCCGGAGCCGCTGCGCTGCACGTGGCTGCACCCAAGGACGAGTGACGTCGCCACGCATTGCGTCAGACTCGCCAGACAGGAAGGCGCCGATTGCTTCGACGGGCTCGCTGTGCGTGCGCGACAGAAAGGCACCGCCGCGTGATGACGCCGTTGAGTTGTTCGCGTCAGGCGAGCTCGCGTGCTGGCCTTGACACAGATTGCCGTTTTCCGAGGCACGGACGTTCGGTGTGGACTCGCAGGCATAACAGCACACAGGCATTGTTGATTGATATGTGGGGTTTTACGTCAAAAAACTGACATATGATTGTAAGAGACTCTGTACAGGAGGGCGCTTCGATTTCGACCACCTGGGGGTGGGGTGGGGGGTGGGGGTGGAAGCATCGTGTGCGTCATTACTTGAGGAGGAAGTTCCGCGGACTTCTAAAGTTGTATCTGACTACGGCACACAAACAAAAAATAAGAAAGTACTTGAAACTGTCGAAGGCCAATGCATCTTTTCGCAGTTCTTGGGTGCAATCATAGGTTTTATTTTAATTTTTCCTGATGAGAATGATAGAAACAAAAACGTTCACTGTACGATGCTGAATTAAATTCTTTTGAGTCTGGTTTAATTTTTTTTTGTTCTGACGGTGCCCCTGCGCAGCATGTTGATGTTTAATGGTGTGAGTATTCCTTCGATAAAACTAGTTGGTACTGTGTCGCTGTTCTCGTCTTTTATTTTTCTTGTGTCCTGCTGTTTTGTGGCGCTCTCACGATGGTTGATCTTTCCCGTTGAGATGGAAGTTCGGCCGCTTTGCTCCGAGCATCTGTTGCGTAGCCAGGGGGTAGCACAATGCAACCATGCCCCCCCTCCCTTTAACATTTTTTTTTTAAAGGGGCAAAGCTCCTTTCGCTCGGTGCGAGAGCTCGGCCCATCACGTTCACTAGTTCTCGAGCCGACCACTAGAGAAGCAGCTGTGCAACAGTTCATAAGTCTCCCACTAGATGGCGCGCCGCCACGGTACGCATTACAGTATCTGTATATACATTTTCCTTCCGCCGCTCATGCTGCTATTCGGAGCCCTGTCACGTGGTGCAAAGTGACGTCAAATGTTCAAATTCATGCGGCGAAGCCAACTTTACGTGCACAATGGCGCGGTGCCCTGGTGTTCTCTGCCTACGCTGACCTCAGTCTCATCATGGCCTCCATTAGGGGCTTTTAGCTTGTACGCATACTTCTTAACGTTACCATGTTACCGGATAAAATCTGCGCATGTGCGAGTCTCTACAGAACGTAAACCTTTACGTAACGTAAACTACCCGCCAGATAGGCTTTACGTTAACCGCGCTATCTCGCAAATCTATATATACCTTCGTTCGTAGGAACTCGCGATATCAGCACTGTGGAGACTCCATTGAGACATCCAGACAAAATAAGCATAAGTGCGAGTACCAAAAGCGATTACAATGTTTCTGCCAAATTACCAAAGCTAGAATGGCTAGAACATCGAACGTGTTAGCCCCCCCCCCCCTCTAGACTGGATATATGGCGCCATCTCGCGCGGTGAAAATGAACTGGGCAATTACAAAATTGTTGTTGCAGAAACATTGTGCATAGTACGCTTGACGTAAAAACCACTGAGTCAGGTGTTCTGTGACAGAGTGGCGTTATTTCAAATGTTCTATCTTGTCAATCATTTTCATTTATTTTACTTAATTGTTGAGTTTAACATCCCAGAACCACCATATCACAATGAGAGACGCCGCAGTGGAGGGCTCCGGAAATTTCGAGCACCGCAAATCTAAGCACACGGGCCTCTAGCTTTTTCGCAACCTGTAGCAATATATCGCTTTACTTCAACAATGCGATCTTGATCCGCGCGCGCGATATAACTCTGTGTCACGCCACCCGCGACGGAACATCGTAGCGTATTTTTCTTTTGCGCGTGCGACGAGTGGCTTCACTGTACAGCCGTTCGACATAATGGCGGACTGATGGACAAATCTGCTCGCGAAGGAAGCATATACATACACTCTAGCGCACACCAGAGTTACCGGAACTCTATAGGACAAGCCACTCCCCTTCCCCTTTCACCCGTTCTTGCCACATTTCGCGGTTGCCTGGCCATAAACGCATGACCGTCGTTGTTGCCCGTAGCAACCGAAGTATTGCACGGCTAAGCACTTGGGTGGATGACCCATCACCGACAAGGAGGATGGAAAAACTTAGGCTGGAGCCTTACAGAATGCAAGTTAATTATTTATTTACTTAATTATAGTAAAGTAGTAGTAAGGCAGGAACACTCCAAGCTTCGCTTGTCCCTCCCCCCTTTTTTTTTGATGGGAAGGGTCCCTGCATGTTTTTTTCGTTAGTTGATTGGTAGCGTGTCTGCACATTTGATTAGTCGTTTCAGAGCCTTGGTAAATTTGGCCGTTTCAGAGCCAGTTTCACTTACTCTGCGCCGAATCATATCAGTTTAACACGCTCATATTAGCGCTGCAAAAGACGAACACATGCGAGAGACTGACAACTGCAGACACGCGCGACAAAGTTCTCTGTCGTGTGTATTTCGTCAATCTCACGTGCGTTCGTCTTTTGCATCACTGGAATCACCACACACTAAACAAAAATGACCTGAAATAACCTCAAAAACTGGGTAAACCATTTGTCCTCTAGCGCGCTACCTTTCCTGGGTTTTTTTTACCACCTACTACCGAGGTAAAAATTTACTCTTGTGCTAACTGAGTTTTTGAACGTAGGGAGAGTAGTAAATATTTACCCCAGTGAGGTTTTCAGCGAGTATAGAGGGAGTAAATTTTTACTACCTTCACAAGGTTTTTGAGTTGATTACTGAGAGTTATTTCTGGTGGTAAAAAAATAAAAATTGTCGGGTGCATTCGGCCAGAGACGACAAATTTATTGAATAGCAGAACTGATTGAATTTATTGAACGGCAGAATTGGTGACACATAGATTCACATAAGACAAACACGCACACACAACAAATGCAGAATAATACACCACTAGAACAGACTGCACGCGTTGCTCGACTACACTTCGACAATCCGGTATATATATAGGCACGACTTTTTGACCGGCCAAGTAGTACCGGTAGGAGAGCGCTTTTTTTTCCATCGATTAACAACAACGCTTGAAGGTGCACGCGTAAGTTTCAGGTGGGCTGCAGGGCACTAAATGTCACACCGACCTTTTATTATAAATCTACACGATCTCACCTTTTTGATTATCCAATAATTGCTTGGCACACCGGGCTCTTTGCCCCACGCGTGTTAGCACTGCTGATGCACAAGTCCATAAAATATACTTAAGTACACACAAACCATGGTAGCTCAATGATTTTAATTGAGCGACGGTGCACAAACACAGTAGCAGCACGTATTCATCACAACGGGCGTAGAGGAGCGGTGCACGCCTGCACACAAGCTTCTTACCGACGGCGTTCTAGGCCTTTTCGAGGAGCACGGCTATCCGATGTAACACAGCTGGCGATCACAGAACACATATTCTGTGCGAATTTCGTCGTCATTTCAGACACAAATGAACGCGTGACCGCTATCTTGCGGAGACGGGGCGGTGTATGCATACTTCCAACGAAAGACCACCATCGGGGCAGGTCCGGGTTTTCTTCGTGCTCACCGGCCGCCGCTTGTTGGTTCCGTCTGCCTCTTATCGGCTTCGTGCTACATGTTTGAGAACAGTTGGTGCATGAGGTGGGCAATTCGGGCAGCACTTTACTCGTGCAGACATCGCCTACTGTGGAACAAAATATATGCGATGCTTCTTTCACCTGCCTTGGCGACACACTCCCACTGGTCACTGGTGGCCGCGGCTCGGTGCCGACGACAGAGTGAAGCATTTTGCTTATTGCTTCTCCAGCAGGCAAGCACGGACGACGACACCAGATTGATTTTGTTACCACTGGCAGATCTGGAGATATCCGCGAACTGGAGATATCCGCGACGTGCAGGTTCGGAGGCGCTCGGAAGAGCACGGTCGCTCGATGATGTAGGAAACACGTGAGATCCATCAGCCCAACGAGACACACAGATACCGAGCATCTTGCACTGTCTGTCTCCAAAGCCACCGCCGAGCAAAAGCAACAATTTGCGAAAATATGCAGGACAACTTTCCACAGCAGGTTTTCTTTCTTTGAGAGGCCCCCCCCCCCCTCCGTCTTTTTCTTTTTTTTCTTTCAAAGAATGCTGTTCTCGCTTGTTGTGCTTATGCTGTCCCCAGTTCCAGTAAAAGTGCGCCGACTCGAAGTCAGTCCAGAGGCACGGCGATCCAAAAAAAAAACATCTGTGGGCTTCGCGTACCTTCAGTATTCACTGAGAGCGTCACTAGGGGGGTATGGGGCAAAAGCCGTCGAAGCAGCTGCACCTTGCAGTCACGTGGTTATAAACTCTGAAACGCAGGTTAAAAATCACGTGATCGAAAACTCCCTAAGTGGTAAAACTGGATTTTGACATCCTTTTACTACTTGCCTGAGAGGTGGTGGTAAAACTATGTCATGTACCATCTTTTACTCCTACGCGAGGTAGTAATTTTAAACGCGAGGGAGTTTTCAGAGGTCATGAGCCGGAAAAACCCCAAACTCGGATAGCTTTTGCTTACAGTGCAGGTTACGTATCCCGCCCAACAACAAGTATACTTGTTAAGCATTATCTCTGCATGTCTCCACCCCTGAGTCACGCAGTCGGGCGGAATTGTATATATACAGGACGCGTGCCACATCCCTTCCGTCATATTGCAATCAGCCTTGGTAGAGCGCGAATGGAACGCAATACGCGATAGTTCGTTATATAGTCACGCCTTTCAGCGTCAATCAAGGATGTCATTGAAGTGTGCCGAAAAGCGGAAACAGGAACAGTTTCCGGAACCGCATGAAGTGTGCTTGAAGAAATACCATTGTGGTCTTTTAATAATATCACAAATAATATCATAACTGTTCAGGATTTTCGTCCAAAAGCTTCGTATATATACGTTTATATATAAGAGAGGGTTGCGAGCTCCTCAAATTTCGACCATCGGTTGTTTTTTTTAACGTACACGTCTTTGGCTATATACAACGATCATTTCGCCTCCAATGAGGCCGCCGCAAACGGTATTCAATGTCGTGACCTTCAGGGGCATTCGAGAACATAACCACTGGGGCGGATTGCGGGGCGGATTGCGATGGGATCTGCAGATGCAGAATGTTGTTTGGCGCGTCTCAAGAATCGCATCGACCTTATACGTCACATCGCTGAAGCCCGATTCTTCCACTGAAACCATGGTCTGTCCTCATATATCGGCGTGATACTTGTCGGAGGTACGAGCCTGTGATGCACTAAGCTTCGATTAAACAACCCCGTCATGTAGCCTCAGAAGCGAGAACGCAAACGGTGTGTGGATACTCCCGGGCTTACTGCGTATACCGTGTCCTCTTCATTCCTTAAAGGAGGCATTGACACAGTACGGCACAAATGACACCCATCAGGTCAAAGTTCAAGATTGACTCATCAAAAGCTGCTAGCTTCCGGTATGGTGGCTTCCGGGCAGGCTGCGAAGACAAGAATGCGCCAAGGAATGTGGGAAACATTCTCGTATACTGAGCCCAGACGCTCGGCTCGTTGCCTTGACGATCCAACAAACGAAGAGAAGACGACAGCTTAGACTGCAATCGCCCCTTCAGGCAGTTCATCGGTCAGGCGTGTCCTAAGGGTTTCTGGCGAGCGAGCCGACGTATCTGCAGAATTTGCCTCACCACAAATGTGTTGACGCCATTTCGGAATGTCGCTTGACGTAGAACGACGATTACCGGTGGCGATTAGAAGCTGCACAACAGTGTCGTTCCGTTCGTTCGTCCGGATGGACGGATGGACAGAGGTGTGGACGCACGGACGGACGCATCTACGAAAGCATGGACGCATGTACGGACTCACGATCCTAGTTATAGTTTTATGTAGTTATATTATTCTCAATATTCCCAAGACAGTATACAAACTGCGCCATCTGTTGAGCAAGTAATAAGCTAGAGGTGGATATACACACGGCCGGGCTAGAGGAGCGGCCCACGGCCTGCGCACCCAAAGAGAAAACAATAGGGCAGATTCTTTACAGTTCATTGCAGTTGAAGGTTGGGCCTTAGTGCTATGAACTATAGCGTTGGTATATACAGGGGTAAACTATAGACACGAAACGCAGGCCTCAGTCGACGCCCCGCTTCTGGCCAGCCGCACGTGTCTGGATTTGAATCAAGGAGGAAACCCGCGCACGTTAATTATTGGTTAAAGGGTAGTTGTTTCTGATGGAATAACCCACAGAGACGAGTATCGGTGATCTCCAAGAAAAGTTGCCTTGAATTTGATGTTTACTAAAGAAAACTAGTAACAGAAGGGAGCACTTTGAGCACTATGACGAGAAAAAGTTGTCCCGGTAATCACGCTGGGTAGTTTCTTTCTTTTATTTTTTTTAGCCTCCTTGGTTGTACCAAGGTTTAGAAAGGGTTGGGTTGCAGTGCCATGAACTAGTGGTGGTGAAAGGTGGGAACTAGAATCGAAGCGCAGGCCGTAAGAAAGTGCGCGCGGGCCTACATACGGAGGAGAGGACCTCCCACAGCTCAGAGCTTCCCTTCAAAAACGCACAAAAGAAAGCAATATCAGTTGATTTCGCACAAGCGCTATGCTTGATAAATATATAAGAATATGTGAGCGGCTGCATAAAAAAGCATTAGAGGTGGTTCATAACTGACATTTCACGTATATAGGCTAATAAATAGACGTGTTGGGAAACACTGCACTTGCGCCACGAAGCAGACCAGAAAGAATAGAAACGCCAGCAAAAACACATCGCAGCCATTCCTCCGTTTACGCATTGCCATGCGCTCAGGAGACATGCAGGGACGGCACACAGCTCTCCCATAGTAGAGCATGTAGTGCTCTAAATCGTTAACTACCTTTTTTAACCCCCTCCCCCCCCTCTCGTCGTGCGTGCACGGCGTACTTATTGTCAACAGGGCCTCATCAAGTGTGAGGTTCTTTGGACGGCTGTGTGCTCTCCCATAGTAGAGTTGTAACTCTAAATCATTACCCACTTTCAAATGCTTCGTTATCGAACTTCGGCGACTTTGAGCGTAACTATCTATCTAGCCGCCTACGACTTTTAGCTCTCCTGGCCGTTTAGATAATACTATCGAAACCAAACTTGGTATGACATAACATGACCATATGAAAAACACATTTCACTAGTCATGACATGAAAATCATGATATGCATGTCATTAATGTCATGATTTACATTTCATGGTACTGCAGCTCTTGCGGTGGTTTCGTTCACATGCATGGCATGTTGCAAAACTGGTATTGTATGGCGTGATTGTACGGCGAACACAAGCGACAGGCCCTAACATGAAAACGATGACATGCGTGTTATGTAACAACATGACAACATGCCAAGCTCATGGTGCGCTCTCGGTCATTTCGCTAGCGTCACATATACCAAATTTAGTAGCATGGTACCTGAAGGGATGAAGAAGGTATGTGACTGGTGCAAACATGATAATCATGAGATGCGTTTCATGTAACAATATGACTACATGCCACGCTCATAATGCGCTGGCGGCCGTTTCGCTAGCTTAACTCTTGCCAAATTTGGTATTACGTGACGTGAATGGATGACGAAGGCATGATACTGGTGCAAACATGATAAACTTCAGATGCGTGTCATGTAACAACATGACTACATCCTACGCTCATGATATACGCTCGCGGCCGTTTCGGTAGCTTCACATGTACCAAACTCGGTATGACGCGACGTGAACGGACGATAGGTAAATGACACATCCAAACATGATAATTACGACGTGCGTGTCATGTAACAACATGACTACATGCCACAATGACGATACACTCGCGGCTGGTTCGCTAGCTTCACATATACCGAATTTGGTATTACGTGACGCCAATGGATGACGAAGGTATGTGACTGGTGCAAACATGATAATCATGAGATGCGTGTCATGTGAGAACATGACAACAAGCCACAGTCAGGGCGCCAATACATTTCGACGTGATGCGGTGCGCGTGCTCGCCGGCGTTCATTTCGTTGCGTCACGCCGGCGTTGCTATAGCAACGCCGTCAATATACTCGCCGCTGCGCGCCACGCTGCGTTGCTTTGACGCATGCGCGTTTCAGCGTGGCCAGCGTTCCTCCGCCACGAAAAGAAGGAGACGCAGTGTTGTCTGGGTAACGCATCGACGTGTAATGCAGTATGTCGCATTTCGCGCCGGTTGCCGTCGGGCCGTGCCGAAGGACGCTGGTCGCGCCTGGCGTCAGACTATAGAGTGCTCGCGTTTTGCTAACGTTGCGTCGCTGTGCCCAGCGTGCGCGCGCGTTAACGCTACATTGGAGTATATTGGGCGCTTCATGATGAGGCTCGCAGCCGTTTTGCTAGCTTCACATATACACTCTTAAAAAAAGTTAGCGAAAAGGTAGCAACTGCAGGCAAATAAGTAGTAACTGCAGCGGTTACTACCTTTCTTCGACTGTTACTACCCTTTTGCCACTTGTTTACTACTTACGTTAGTAAAAAGTTACTACCTGCAACCGTTACTAACTTTTTGCGACCTCTTTACTACCTACGTTAGTAAACAGTTAGTAACTGAAATGAAAGAGGTAGTAACAGTGCTGCCGTTAGTATACCTTTCTTGCCCCGTTACTACCTCTTTGCTACCCGGCTTCTGACTATCTATTCCAATATAGTGTGTGAATGCGATTCTGATTATTTATGAGAGGAATCATCTCGACGTATAATGATTACACAGAAAAATGGCGCAGAATATTATCTATATATCAAGAAAATACATTTTGTTTTAAATTACGCAACCGAGATATGTAAACGTCATTTTGATATTGTCGAAACGAAGAAGTACAAGTCAACGAACCATAAGCAAGTGCTACACGTGTCGTAACAGACAATCACAATGAACTTAGTAAATTACAGCACATATTAACAAGACCGGCAGATCAAAATTACCAGACGGTCACAATTAGTCACGAGGACAGTCACAGTTAATCCACTGCGGCGTATCTCCAAATATCATCATTGTTTTGGCGCGTCAGACCCCCAAAAACGATTATTACCTTTAGCGCAGTTATATTATAGTCGTGTGAAGCATTCGAATATGCACATGAGAATGAGTTCGGTACATTGCTCCAGCCGCTGTACATAATGCCTTTTTGTGGCCATTTTATAATAAGTAAATAGGAGATATAATTTTTTATTAGCATGGCTGATTAAATGTCTTGTGCTACGTCACCAAACACACGTAACCAGGTATTATAATATAGTGCAATAGGTTTACATTTGTTAAAATTCATCCTGAAACGCAAGTGCTACCTTGTGCCAGACATGCCCCTGCAAAGTAGGGGCTATATATATAGCCCACGCTTACTTCTTACTGCAAGTATATACGTAAAAAATAGTGAACTTCTTTGTTCTTTGCATTCATGGCACACCCCGCTTTTTCAACGAATTTGTCTAAATGTATACAAGACATTGACTTGCCAATATCATCAGTGGAGAAATAATATGCCAAAATGAATGAACTGCGTAGTATCGGTTACTGCTTTTTTTCTTGAAACCTTTATAGTTACTACCCATGAGTGGTAACGGCTAGCGTAGTAACAGTTACTAACTGCTGGTAGTATTAGCAGAGGTAGTAACTGTTACCACCTTCACCGTTACTAACTGCGCTTACCACCAAGGTTGTAACATATGTGACAAACCATTACTACCCCAAAGCTAGCAAGTACTACCACTCTTTTTTCTAAGAGAGTACCAAATTTTGTGTAACGTGACGTCAATGGATGACAAAATATGTGATTGGTGCAAACATGATAATCCTGACACGCGCGTCATGTAAGAACATGACAACATACCACGCACATATCGGGCTCGCGGCCGTTTCGCTAGCTCCACTTATACTAAATTTGGCATCACGTGACGTGAATAAATTGCGAAGGTAAACGACACATCCAAACATGTTAATCATGACACAGAAGACATGTATTGCATGATTTACTTCCCCCTCGTAACGTTGTACTGATTTTAAAGTGACATATACACATTTCTTATTAGTGCTTCGCATATCATTGATTCCGACTGTAGGTGGGATCTGCCAATTTTTCTAAACACGCATTTCAGCCGCCGCTAAAACCCTGAATCGTTTCTGCCTGTTCTTCCGTAACATTATTTTGACATCATAAGCTTGACACGAATGAGAGGCACAAAATGCGCTTCAAAACAATGAACACGGCATCCCGAGATCCGCATCTGTGCGAATCTTGGAGGCCGTGCATTGACTGACTCTATGAGCACGTTAGGTGGTCTCACTCGCTGGATTTCGTGCCGACCGGTTGTGCTCCCGCGATCTCCGACGACAGTGCAGCTCTGGCCGACTGGTTTGGCCTACACCATCTCCTGACGCCGACAAGAGCTCTCGCCGAATGGTGCCCCATCCTCGGACTCCTGCGACCGTGCCCATCTTTCCTATCTTCTTCTTACTTCCGTATGTGGCTGTCCCTGTGCCTCGCTCTCTCCTTCCCCCTCTCTCTATCTCTACACATTTTAAACAATCCTTTTAATCCCTCCTTACCCCATCCCCCGTGAGCTACTGTTCAAGTGTCCTCCCCTTGGGAAACCGTTACGGGGCTCACTTTTATCTTATTTTTATTTAGGAATCACTTACTACTATACGTTAGCCTCCGAATAACGTTATATGCGGTTTCCCGTTTAACGCACACATGAAGGTCGCGGTACACATTGCCTGCATGATTCGAAACCATCTGGAACACGCTCATATATGCAAGGACAGATATGTGTAACTACGCATTTCATCCATTTTCTTTCTGCTGGAAGTGCGCCACGCGGATGTGGTGCAATTACGTGTTCAAGAGCGTGATAACCTTATACGGCTTAACGCTCTTTCGAGTAACGGAAAGCGCTAGCGGAAATGGACATTTCTATTATAGATAGATCAACAGCTCGAGCATACAGCTCCCCAGATATCAAGCAAGGTTTCTCGGCGGTAAAGCGATAATCAACTTTTGTTCCTAACTATAACTATACTTTCTAGACACTATATACCTAACAGGTTAAGGACGATAATGATGATAACAACGTCATTGTTCCGCCAGACATATATGAGAGCACCCTCCCCGAGGGTCCAGCATGCACGCGGGCCGTCCCGGCGGAGCCGGCACCTTCTCAGCGACTCAAAACAAGCCGAAAGGTCTTGGCACATCGTGATTTCACTGGGGCACATCGGCTTGTTGCTGTGGAGCAGGACTGCGCAATATAAAGATGCCTGAGTATCGCAATTGTACTCGTATATTAGATATACTTTTGAGTATCTACATGTATTTCTGTACGAAGACGCATTTGCAAAATGTATTTGTATTCTATAGTATATGTACTGAAATACTTTTACGACGTATCAATTGTATCAGGATACACGGGTATCTCGCTACTTTTCTTGTCGGAATTGAGCTGTTGTGTTTTCGAGAAGCTATATTACTAATGAGGTACAATCAACGCATCCACCAATTCGGCGTACATAAAGTGCAGATGCATGGCGTGTGTACGAATAAAGGTGTACTTTTTCTGAATTCGTAATTTGGGTGATATGAATAACTTCTATTTATAATGCATTGTAACACATTTACAATATTATGCTTCACTTGAAGTTTGCAGAACATTTGCACCGACGTTACCTAAAAATATTTAGTGTCTGCATTATTGTCCCACTGTTCCTGCATTTGTATTCCAGGATTATTTATTGTCGTTTTTGCAAACTTATCTTGGATATATATCTGTGTCATTTACAAATCTATCTCAGCATCTGTGTTATTTCTTTCAGCATGTGTATTTCGATACCAGTGTATTCGTCAATACTTTTCCGAGTATCGCATGCCCAGCCCTGCTGATATAGGATCCTCGTCCTGCAGCACAGCTTCAGAGGTCACGACAATCTGCTGATGCTTCGTGACATCAAGTCCGTCATAAATGTTTCTGCCAACGCCACATATATACGTGCTTAGGTGGTCCCCATGTTACGTAGCGATTTCTTTGCGTGACTAAAAGGCTAAATACCATGAGTTTAGCCGCATGCGAACGGCGTCTCAGACTACTATAGTCGAAATTACACGCACGCAATTAAAAGTAAACTTAAGGAGCTTCAAGCCTGAAGGAGCTGCAGAGATGGGAGGCCTCCTTTGTTTATCTTCGGTTTTCTCTTTCTTTTGTCCTCTTTTTCTCTTTCATTTTCTTTTTTGCAGTTTCATTTTTCGGTGTTCCTCTTTCTTTGCATTTATTTATACATTATTCCAGTTTTTTTCTTTCCTTCTCTCTCTTTCTATTTCTCGCTCACTTCCTCTTTCGATGTTCACTCGTGCTCGGTGTTGTCAGGTTTCCCTTGCCATCATACCAACGTCCGCACTGCATACCACCATCTCGGCGTTAGAAGAACAAGAGGGAAATAGGCTTCTCTTTCGCTGCTTTCGTTGCGCTATAGAGTACACTGGAGCTCGCAAAGCGAAGACGACCGCATACGATATATACGACATTGCACGACACCAGACAGCCCGCCCCCTTAATGTGCTCCACACTGGGCTTGAAAGGTGTCGCAGCGCCACTTTGAGCAGCGTTCGCCTACGCATTATCTGAAATAATTCATACTAAAGTGCCCAATGCATTTTTGCGAAGAAATATGGTCATCAGATATCATAGTTTAAGGGGTCGTGAAATGGTCGCTTTACAACGACAATGCGGCACCATCGGCAGCCACATGCACTAACTTTATCATCAGCCC
The DNA here is from genome assembly GCA_013436015.1 of Rhipicephalus annulatus. NCBI lineage: Eukaryota > Metazoa > Arthropoda > Arachnida > Ixodida > Ixodidae > Rhipicephalus > Rhipicephalus annulatus. Next base: position 75,797 of record WOVY01006692.1, read on the forward strand.
GAGTGGACCTGCATTGACGCTTTGCCTATCGAGGAACGCGGAACTCTATGGCATATCGAGAACGCGCAAGAGGCGCTCATCGGCGTCTGCCATACACGATCCGCGTCCGACAAGGACGCTGCGTAATATGATGTCAGAGTTCAAGTTAGCGTCGATTGCGTGTCAAAGACGCTGGTGAGTGTCCCAATTGCACGCACTCGCAAGTACTGAAGCGCTCCGCGCTCCTCGATTGGCAAAGCATTACTTATGATGACGTCACCTAGTTAGTACGGGTGGACGCCGGTGGCTTCGCATTGTCACTTTACAGCGAGCATTTCACGACCCCTTTAAGGATATCATAGCTGAAATCAAGAAGAAGAAATGGACATGGGCCGGGCATGTATAGCGCGTAGACAGGATAACCGCTAGTCGTTAAGGGTAACTAACTGGATTCCCAGAGAAGGCAAGAGGGTTAGGGGGAGACAGAAGGTCAGGCGGGCAGATGAGATTAAGAAGTTTGCGGGTATATATTGGCAGAAGCAAGCACAGGACCGGGTTAACTGGCGGAACATGGGAGAGGCCTTTGTCCTGCAGTGGACGTAGTCAGGCTGATGATGATGGTCATCGGCAGGGTTTCATTTTTTTTTTTGGGGGGGGGGGGAGTTGCAAACTACGGTGTGTTGCATCGTGGCTGTGTGGGGGAGAGCACTGGGGAAGATTGGGTGAGGGCAAGTGAAGGTGAGGCATTGGGGCAAGTTCCCATTTGTCACCCCCCTGCAGACGCCCATGCGGACAAAAACGTAAACAATAAATACACGCTGCATGCTCACATGAGCATAAGACGCGCATTTAAAGGCCTGCTTTGCACGAGTCATGAAATCGTAATTAAAACGCGAGACGTGAATCACTAACTGGAGCAAATTGCGTTTTCTTTCAATTAACCACACTGCGTTTCACGAAATTGGTAATGGCTCATCTTGACAGTATTAATTTCTACGGTTATGCAACAGCATCTCTTGCAGCATAATTGCAACATAAGCAAAATGTGGTGCGCGTGTCGCACGCTCAAACGGCTGGAACAAGCGCGATATATGTGCAGTTGTTCCTAACTTGCTATAGCGGGCCCAGATGAACTGCCTACGAGCAAAGTTCAATGAGAACACAACACTGTCTGCTTACAACCCCGAACTAAAGCAGCTATAACGTATACGTGCACGCGTTCCTTGGATCATGGACCACAACGTGGGCTTGAAAAAAAAGTAAAAAGAACGTCAAACCTGCGCGGAAGGCGCAGCACAGTCACAGGGAAAGCTATCAAATATCGGCCTTTCATAGCTATTTCTAAACACTCATGTGGTACACTGCTGCAAGCACACTTGCCTGATACCCATTACGAAATTCATAATAAAAACGTTTGTTTTGTAGGCTCGCATTCGCTATGCTATTTTTCGTCATTCTACTGAGAAGCGTGGCATCCGCTGAACACTTGCAAGGCATTTTGTGCTAATTGTCGTGTCATGCAGTGGCTGAGGATGATGAGGAAATATGCCTGAAGTGGTTAAGCGCCGCAGTTAGCAGGTGATCAAAAACAAGCTCTTGTAATGGGTTGGAGCATTGGGCGACCTACTTGTTACGCTATTCGCATTGTCAGACGCCTCGTTGTTCTTTTGCTGTTCTAAAACACCTATGATTAACACGATTTTTTTCCCGACATCAAATCTGCCTAAGGCAAGTTACACCGGCGTGGCTCGGTGGTATAATACTGGGCTAGAACCTAGCCGACCCGGGTTCGAGCCGCGCTGTGTCATTGGTACTCGTGTTTTTCTCCAATATCTTGCTATGTGGTTACAGACACCGGCGGTATAGTGGCGGCGCCAACGGACAACTACGGCAGTGCGCGACCCGAGTTGTGATCCCATAACACCTTTCGCTGTGAGAGAAAAAAAAAATGATGCCATATCCCGCTTAAGGGAACCATGTGCTATAGATACGAAGCCGCGGGCGCTAACGCTTATACAGTGGCGGCGGCGTTGACGCTGGCGCATTGCAGCGTTGCGCAGCAGAGAAACCTGGGAAGGCACAGAGCGTGCATTGATGGACCGGTGTTTTCAACTGGAACATGTCAATAGCTGCTAATCGGCAATGAGAGACGGAAGACTCCGGTCGGACACAGAGACCATGAGTCCGCTTTTAATCAATGCGCATGCTGCGAATTTTTATTGTTTACTATTTTGGAGGTCAAGATCCTGTGATATGCTTAAGGGGTGGCTAGTGAACGCTTGTGCAACGCGAGTAGTCAGTTTGTTTTTGTTTTTTTTCTATGGAGAAACTCGCTAGCAGACGATGGCTGCATCGGCGTTGCGAAGCGGGAGAGGAGGGAGCGTAAGAGAGGAAAGAGAGGGCAGGGAATGCGCATGCGCAATGCGGGTGTGAATGCAGCGGGGAAGAATGCCAACAGAGGAGAACGGGGCGAGCGAGCGTTGGTTTAGCAGACGTTCCCTGCCTCTGTGTTGCGAGGCGATCGAGTGGGCGAGCGTGCGCAGTAGGGTAGTGCGACGTGCGCAGTAGGGCACGCCGCACACCGGATTGAGCTCTACCCTAAGCTTCTTCGCATCTAAGATAAATTTTGCGAAAAGCGGTCTTTTATAGCAAGTGACCGAAATACGGTATGCAAATACGGTGTATACCGGTATCACCCTGCTTTTATGGATCGTTCTCGTTTTGCTGAAACCAGCATTTTTGCCGAAGTCATTCCCAGTTATAAAGACAAGGCGCCCCTCAAACGACACGTTCTTCGTTAACAATGCGCAGCCTGACTGGCCACAATGGGGCGTGATAACACCACAGTAACTTTTGAAAAAAGCCTTCTTGTTGCATGAGCGCCTATATCAGGAGCGGCAAAGGCATAACAAGTGAGAAAGTAGAAGCGGTACCGTAATGTCGTGCCATATATATAATGTTACGGGTAACTTATTTGATAAATTAAATACGATGCACCGTGCTCGGCGAACAAGATGGCGACAGTTCATCAACAACCAGCCACCAACGTCGTCTTTCTCTTTCTTGCCGCCAGGCTGTGCCGCTGTTGTGTATCAATATATATAATTGCGTGCCGCATGTATGACTTGCTACACTATAGGAACAGCTCAGCCAAATCTCGCGGTCGTGCGTATAAGAAGCGGCACGCAATGTTGCCATTTTCTCAGGTCCTCTTTTCATACAGAAACCTCACTCTCTTCAGAGTCGCCAGCGCCTGCTGTTTGACGTCACACAGCAGAGAGGTATAGCACGCTGACGGCCGATAGTCGACATAAATAAAGTGCGGCGTTCGGATAAGGTGCAGTTCTTGCACGTGGTGCCGCCACGTGTTGGTGCAGCGCTTCATATATCCTTCTGAGAATGCGCAGTAACCACATGTACTGTGGCCCGCAGGAATGACAACATGAAGCAGCGATAGCGTTTTTTTTTTTTTTCACGCGAGCTCTAGTAACTTCTTTAACCCATGTCATCTCTTTCTGTGCGTGCATGCTTCCAGCACGCTCCACAAGCTGCGGGTTCTTCCGCTATTGGTTCATTTCGAAAGCCCCATTGTACGGTCTCGCAGCTTCGTTACGCATCACTACACTGCAGGCACAAAGGCCGTCGTCTTCATATTCACACCGTTATAAGTGTCCCCCGTTACTTTTGTGTTTTGTTTTTCCTTTCAGAAATATTCCGAAGATATGGAAACATACGTGGCGCCATCTCTATAAAATGGCCATTTTCGCTCTATCATTGCCGTGGCAAAAAATATAAAAAAAGGGGGGGGGGGAAGCCACGGGCCTGCAGTGCTACCCTCTGGCCGCCACTGCCATGCAGGAACGCCGCCCGTTGCTTGCGGCGGGTGTCTCGACGTGCACCGGCCTATAGCTATAGTGTGGTATATAAGACTATAGTATATATATATATATATATATATATATATATATATATATAGATATATATATATATATATATATATATATATATCTATATATATATATATATATATATATATATATATATATATATATATATATATATATATATATATATATATATACACGCGCATCGGCTGATAGCCCAGAAAATCTTAGAAACAGAGTATTTTCTCAGCAACTAACTACAACAATGGCTACTTTTTGTTCCAAAACAGGACTTCTAAAGTAACCGGAAGATAGCCATGGAGCCTACCTGAAAGTTCTGTTGCCGGATGGGATCATGGATAAGTCGATTTGGCGCAAAGTAAACCGTGCGCCAACGGCAAACATGCCACGAGATCCAGGAGTGTGCGTGGTTTGTTGGGCTATAGTTCATCACACATTGTAAATGGTCAAAAAAAGCGCGAAATAGACGTAATACCGCGAAGGAACGCACAGGATGAGCGCTAACAGCTGAAGGTTTTATTGCAATGGAATCAATGCAAATAAAAGTGCGAAGGGAAACATGGCACGTGGAACTTCAATCTTTTTGTCACGGTATACAATGGGTACAAACTCGATTGAAAAGATTACAATAATTGTTCGAATGCCTTCGGTGCACTTGCGGGACAGTTGATCTCTTCTTTGTTTAGATTACGGATGGTTCGCTTATATGCACGTGTCACCATTTAGGTCACCATTTAGTTTGATAGCAAAGGCCGCGGCTATAGATCAGACGATTGTGCACGCTCGTGTATCTGCCGGGTGAACTCGAGAGTGGTATATTTCCCTAGAAGCGCACGCGCAATGTCATCGTGCCTTGTCACAACAGGGAGCGATTCAAGCCGCAGGGTTCGTTCATAGGTCAGCGGAAACTTCCGGGCCGCACATCCGTTAGTGTTACTGTACCCCCTCCCCCCTAACCCTTCTTGTTTTCGTGCGGCACATGGACTTCTTATCCAAAGCCATGCGACAGATGGGGGCGATGGATCCAGGCGGCGTTGTCGACGTATATATATATGGGCGTCAAAGGGCGCCCGCCGCCATAGAAACTGAAGGGGCCAGAGCCGCTGTTGGTGGCTTGCAGATGCCTTCTCGATGTGTTTCTGTGGTCGCCTTCTAGCAGACTGCCGAGGAACGACTTAATCAGTGTACGGAAACTGGAACCATCTCGGTTGTTTCGCGCGTCGTGCGCATCAAATGCGAGAAGTTACCATCGGCATCAACACCAGCGATGAAAAAAGTAATCATATGATGACGTCACCATATGATGTCATCATGAAGCGATTTGTCGCCAGAATTTGTGACGTCGCTCGGTCGAAGATGAACTGAGGCACATAAAAGCCACGAGAGGGACAGGAAGCGTACAATGCTTCTGATCTCGGAGGCAGAGCAAAAACCACGTTTTTTCTTTATTATTTATTCAAAGGTTACCCCGCATTGCCCAAAGGTGTTACAGCAGGGGGGTTACAGAAACGACATAAACAATTCTTCATTCTTACAGCACACTTGCATGGCAGACAATTCATTCCACTCTTTAACAGGTCTAACAAAAAATGAATTCGCGGACAGGGGGTTACACAACTACATAAACAATTCTTCGTTCTTACAGCACACTTGCATGGCAGACAATCCATTTCACTTTTTAACAGTTCTAACAAAAAATGAATTCGCGAACAGGTTCGTCCGCGTGCGTAATTCTCTTATTTTAAAAACATGGTCAGTTCTAGATGAACGGTAATGAGGTTCCTTAAAATATTTTTCTTCATTAATTCCTGTTTTATCATTATATATCTGAAAAAAATGAACTTCAGTCGCAGCTTTTGCCGACGCGAGGAAAGCAGTTCCCACCCAAGCTCATTTTTCATCTGAGTGCATGCAGCTCTCCCCTCTTTTGTACCGTCCCAAGACGAACCTGGCCGCCCGGTTTTGAATTTTTTTAGATTTTACCAATCAATGTGGCTTGCGAAGGATCCCATACGGCACAAGCGTATTCCAGTATAGGTCGTATGCATGTTAAATAGGCTGTCTTTTTTAAGTTCAGTTCAGAAGTCTTTAAATTACGTTGGATGAAGTTTAGCGCCTTTCCAGCTTTAGAAACCACATTATCTACATGTGCATTCCACGAGCAGTCGGATGATAAGACTACCCCTAGGTATTTATAACTATCTGCTCTTTTTAGACGTTCATTGTTTAAAGTATACTCCGTTTCCATAGGTTTCCACTTCTTTGTAAAAGAGACATGGACACACATTTTATTATTTAGGTTCATTTTCCACGTAGACCACCAATCTTGAACACGTTCCAAATCAGTTTGCAGTTCGGTAAGGTATGTGTCATTCTTTACTTGTCTAAAACAAAAACTAAGGCGAAATTTTTCTTCACCACTGTAATCACTCAATTATTTTGTTCCAAGGAAACGAAAATGTTCAGAGGAAAATTAGGTACAATAGAGTGATTATTTTCCAACATTTCAGCAGTGACGATTACCTTGAAGGCTCTTTGCGACGCTTTCAGCTCTGTGCGGCAGCACTGAAGAGCAGGCTAGCACTGAACATGGGCCCTATAATATTACATCACTTGTTCATGTTTTTATATATGCTGCGTTAGGCCGATGCAGTTATAGACTGGAACAAAAAAAAACTTTTTATGGACCGGTAAAAGCATTTGCTGCTTCAGGAAATCATTTTCTTTCATCGAATAACATAACCATCACGGTTGCTCTGTCGAAGCTGCTGCGAGCCATGATTGCGACTAATCTTTCTGAATATTTTAGTTTTGCCTTGGCGCTTCTAGTACTAGAAGCGCCAAGAAATGTTCCACTTTAATCTCCGATAAATCTGATCAGGCCTCGCTTATGGCAACTTGAAGCGACGGCGGCAAGCTTGCAGAGTGGTGACGATTAAAGCTAAGTGGATAAAAGCTAAGCTAAGTAGATAAAAGAATTGGCAGATACCACGTACAGTGGGAATCGATGATATGCGAGGCACGAATGATCAATGTTGATATGTCCCTTTTGAAATAATCACGACGTTATGAGGTTGAGGTAAATGTTACCGTACATGACTTCCATGTCATGATCATGCATGTTTGGACGTGTCGTTTACCTTCGTAATCTATTCACGTCACGTGATACCAAATTGAGTATATGTAGAGCTAGCGAATAGGCCGCGAGCACACTATGATCGTGGTATGCTGACATGTTCTTACATGACACGAGTGTCAGGATTATCATGCTTGCACTAGTCATATATTTCGTCATCCATTGACATAACGTATAACACCAAATTTGGTATATGCGGAGCTAGCAAAACGGCCGCGAGCACATCATGAATGGCCCAGAATACTCCAATCTAGCGTTGACGCGCGGGCACGCTGGGCACAGCGACGCTACGTTAACAAAACGCTATCCTGACGCCAGGTGCGACCAGCGTCCGTCAACGCGGCCCGACGGCGACCGGCGCGAAATACGATATGCTGCATTTCGTGCCGATGCCATAGAGTAACATTATACTCTATGCCGATGCGTTATCCACACAACACTGCGTCTCCCTCTTTTTGTGACGGAGGGACGCCGCACGCGCTGAAACGCGCATGCGTCAAAGCAACGCAGTGCGGTGCGTGCCTGCGAGTGCAGGACCGGCGCCTGGCGTGGCAACGCCGGCGTGACGCGAAGAAATGAACGCCGGTGAGCACGCGCACTGCGTCATGTCGAGCTGTATTTGTGCCTTGACTGTGGCATGTAGTCATGTTCTCACATGACACGCGTCTCACGATTATTATGTTTGCACCATGCAGTCACATACCTTCATCATCCATTGGCGTGACGTAATACCAGATTTGGCATATGTGAAGCTAGCGAAACGGCCGAGAGCGCATCATGACTGTGGCACGTATAGTCATGATGTTACATGACACGCATGTCATGATTATCATGTTTGGATGTGTCATTTACCTATGTCGTCCGTTCGCGTCACGTAATACCGAGTTTTGTACATGTAAGGCTAGCGAAACGGCCATGAACGCATCATGAGCATAGCATGTAGTCATGTTATTACATGACACGCATCTCATGTTTATCATGCTTGCACCAGTATCATACGTTCGTCATCCATTCACGTCCCCTAATACCCAATTTGGTATATGTGACGCTAGCGAAACGGCCACGAGCCTCATGAGCGTGACATGTAGTCATGTTGTTACATGACACGCATGTAATGATTTTAGGGTTTTTTTGTAACGATGTTAGGGTCTGTCGCTTGTGTTCGCCATGGAATCATTTCATACCATACCTGTTTTGCAGCATGCCATCTGAACGAAACCACCGCAAGAGCTGCAGGACCATGAAATGTAAATGATGGCATTCATGACATACACGTCATAATTTTCATGTTATGACTAGTCAGATATGTTCTTCATACGGTCATGTTATGTCATACCAAGTTTGTTATCGATAACATCATCGAAACGGCCAGGAGAGCTAAAAGTCGTAGGCGGCTATAGATAGATATATAGATAGATAGCTCAAAGTCGCCGAAGTTCGATAAGAAATGCTTCGAATTAAAAACCTTTATTTAAGCTGTCAGTGCCACATGACCCACCCCCACCGGGCTGGTCGGCATCCCTAGTCCGGGACGTCATTATTAGAAGCCGCCACCCGAGCTCGCTGGACCAGAGTTGGCTTTTCCTCTAGTGCTGAGCTATTGAGCAGGGTCGTTTCACAGCCCTGTTTGGTGTGGTTGAGGAAGATCGCTCGTCCAGCTTTCTCTTACAAAAAGTTACCATATGGTCGGGGCCTTCCAAATGAGCGAAGGCTGAAAGATCGATCTTTCAAAGAATTTTAAGTACCATTTGGGTGACTGCTACAAGTACACTTACAGGGTACCCACAATGACATTATAATCATCATGATTGTTGTGTACTATAGGGAGATATTCTTGTTTTTAGGGGCGAAGCTCCTTATAGCGGCACCCGTTCGTCCCTCGTAGTCGTAGTCGTAGTCGTAGTGTGTAACCAGTCTTACGCTTTGACCTCCAAGGTGGTGCCGGTGGGAGAGATTTCTCCTGTGCGTTGTTGAACAATAAAAAAAAAATCGCAGCGTGCACGTTAACTAAAAGCCGAATTCTTCTGTCTCTCATTCCTCTTTAGCAGCCATTGGCATGTTCCAGTAGGAAACGTTAGTAGAAGTAGACGTGTCAAAAACCGACTTCTGCTGTCTCTCATTCCCAGTAGCAGCCATTGTTTACCTCCAAGGTAGTGCCTGGTGAGATTTCTCCTGTGCGTGATTAAACAATAAAAATTTTTGTTCAAAACGCCGTTGATTGATGAAATAAACCAACGAAAGACGCCAGATGTTTTCTAAAAGCAAAACGAAAAGACGCCAGATGTTTCTAAAGCAAAACAAAAAGAAGACGCCAGCTGCTTAACGACTGATGCCAGGTGTTTTCTAAAGCAATGGTTTTATAATCAAAACCATATCGATACAGGTTTGTAGTCGCTGATGCTCGTTGCCATCGGTGTGTGCTTTATGAATAAGAATGCCGAAAGGCGGGCGCGCAGGGCAGCGGCGGCGTGCGCAGACAGGACCCTGAAGTGAGAGCACGCGAGGCAAAACCGCGCCGGGAAGCTGCGCGATGTCGCCGCCAAGATCCTGCGGTACGGGAACAAGAAGCCACATCAGCAAGGCAGCGTCGGCAAGATCCCGCCGTACGGGAACAAGAAGCTGCAGCGGCACGTCAGCGTCGGCAAGATCTTTCCGTTAGGGGAACGAGAGGCCACATCAGCAAGGCAGCGTCGGCAAGATCCTGCGGTACGGGAACAAGAAGCCACATCAGCAAGGCAGCGTCGGCAAGATCCCACCGTACGGGAACAAGAAGCTGCAGCGGCACGTCAGCGTCGGCAAGATCTTTCCGTTAGGGGAACGAGAGGCCACATCAGCAAGGCAGCGTCGGCAAGATCCTGCTGTACGGGAACAAGAAGCCACATCAACAAGGCAACGTCGGCAAGATCCCGCCGTACGTGAAAAAGAAGCTGCAGAGGCACGTCTGCGTCGGCACGATCCTTCCGTACGGGAACGAGAGGTCACATCAGCAAGGCAGCGTCGGCAAGATCCTGCTGTACGGGAACAAGAAGCTCCTGCGGCACGTCAGCGTCGGCAAGATCCTTCCGTGCGGGAACGAGAGGCCGAGGCAGCACGTCAACGTCGCGAAGCAGATCTTGAAAACGTTCGGCGATGGGAAGCGGTGAGGAAGCGTGCATATCGCCAGGCGAATTAACGGAAGAAAATTTCACGGTATTACTACCAGGAGCTTCGCCCAATCTCTCATCATTCGCCTCGTGGACCTGCTGTCATTTTTTTTCTTCTTGTTAACCTTCTCCTGTGGCTCATACCCACTCTAGGGGATTAGTTTGTTTGTATGTAGCCTCTAATCCATGGCTCATACTTTCTCTGCTTGATTGGCCAGGAGAACATATAGTCTCATATGGACGATAACTGCCCTATTGCTTACAAAAAAAAAGGGGGGGGGGGTTAGAATGAAGACAGTATATTAAAAAAAAGAAAACAAAGTTTCAGAGAGTTAGAAAAAAATCAACTAGAATATAGACACTAATAACTATATCTTGATTTTGGGAGCCGATCAGACAGCTGGTTTTGCTAAACCCGATTATTTTGGTATCGAAAATTACTTCTCGGCCCGCTATGTTTTTTAGTATTTGTTAACGTGGGCTTTATGTTGAAAAACGTTCATAGTCCTGAATGAAATTACACACCGCATCGAATGCATCTCTGTGGCAATTTCCCAAAACAGAGACATCAAAATTCAGAACATTTTCTGTGGTTAAATTTAAACCTAGCTTCGCAAAGGGAATAGCTAGAAGTATTTTCCTAATTACTGCATAGTTCCGACATGAGCCAAAGTAATGTTCAATAATTTCTGATTCTTCGCAGAACGGAAAAAGGGGGGAAAGTGTCATACCAACTCTGTGTAAATAAAAATTTAATGGAGGAACATGACACGCGAATCTGGAGATGATAATTTCAAGTTTTTTTGACGGACTCCACTGGGCTTTCCATAGAAATTTGAGGTGCTCATAATTTGTCCATTTTGTGATAATTTCCAAACTATCTGTAAAAGTGGCGAATTTCCTATATCTCACCCCTGATAAGTATTCTAACTCGGGAAGTACCGAAATTACTGGTCCATCAAGTAAAGCTCGCGCAAGGCATTTGCCAATTCATTGAATTGTAATACGCAGTGACCTGGAACCCTCACTAATTTCAGGAGTTTTAAATGCGGTGGTGCTAATGTGTGGAACGCTGCTAGGGCACGAGATGGTTTTGAGCCTCAGAGCTGCACTCACCGAAAGAGAGTCTGTTAGGATGATTGCACTAGTTTCGGTCGTACGAATTTTTCGAAGTGCTAAAAATAGTAGCTAAATATACTAGCTCGGCTTCAAATATAGGAGTGAAATCTGGAAGCCTCACTGAAAAAGACCAGCCGAGGAAATCAAACGCAATTCTTCTGCCTGCCTTTTCATTGTTGACAGGAGCATCCGTATAGCTATTACATTCTTTGTTTCTGCATGTACCAAGTAATAATTTAATGTAGTGGTCAAAAATTATAGGGATTGCAACTTGGCTTGTGGGGGGAATATTTCATCGTACTCAAACCTAATGTTGAGGGTTGAGGAATTAGTTTTAAATTACCGTGTTAATATCTACGTTTATGCAATCCACTTTCTGTTTAACAAAAATTATCTGAGGTGTATGAAATTGAGGCTAATGTGCAAGAAAGTAAAAGTCAGGGTCGCTGATAAACGCGTACTCTGATCTTCGCGCCGGTATAAGCTGTATAGAACTTTAAAGGGGTACTGACACAAAGTTTCGGGGCCGAGATAGCCTGCGGGGTCGATTATCGTGAACATTCGTATATCATATGCAAGATATGAACAGCGAATATAGCTTGGAAGGTATTTTAAACTAATTTTGAAGTTTGCGTGAGCGACCGACTCCATTGCGCTACAGACACCCTCGAAGGGGACCCCGAGGTGACCCCCTAATTCCCTCACGTCACCACGCTGTGGTCCATAAAACAAGTTATGATGACGTCACAGCCGCCATTGTTCTTTGGCCACGTTAGTTCCTGAAGTCTCTATTTCTCGGTGGCTGGTTGCGAGTGCATGGCCATGACGCATGCTTATAAATTTTTCTGTTTGGAGAAATTCCAGTCCCGTTTCCTATCCGAAAGCAATTCTAGATGCGGACCGTGCGGAAGTGCGTCACAGTTCTGTGTGGTGACGTGGTCAAGAGCTGCACACGCTAGGTGGCGACAGTTGCACCCAGTTTTTGGAACTCTCTCAAACCGATACGGAAACTGATTGATAATGAGGGACCTGTAAGTAATTATCTGTCGCGTGCTGCAGCAAACGATGTGTCGTGTCACTGACTAACAGGCCCCCAGCAATGCATTGCAGCAGAAAAACGCGAGGCCAAAGTTTTTGTGTCTGTACCCCTTTAAGAATGTTTGAACCGTTAGGATGCCGAATCGACAGAGGAGTGTTAGCAATCGCGCTTCTTGATACAATACATTATTCGCCACGAACCTGGCAAGTCCCATATTCGCAGGGCTTCTCGCTCTAACATTACTAGCGGTTTCATTTTATAACCAGTGGCCCCCGAGAATAATTGACACCCAAATTTCAATAGTGCTCTCACATACATTTTATATACAATTAACATCGTGTCTCTGCGCCCATATTTTCTGTGTCTTGGCCTGGGTAATAAACCTAACGCCCGTTGTGTCTTTGCTGTTATATATTGTATGTGTAGGCTCCAATTTAGCTTTTCATTACAAATCTTTCCTAAGTACTTGACTGAATTTCCTTGTGGAATAGGTTCCCGATTTTGTAATATAGAAATTGAAACTGAATCTGCTATAGGAAACGCCAAGAGCGCACTTTTACTGATGTTCAATGATAATGAAATGGATTGCAACCAAATTTCTAAAGTATTATTTATCTTTGCAATTTTTGGTGTAGTGAGTAAATGTCGCTCTCTGCAGCGAAGAACGCGATATATTCTGCATAAATGTAGACACTGACATCCTGAACAATTGGAACAGAGCTTATCAGTGTAATGAGTAATGCTGGAGATAAGACGGACCCTTGGGGAACACCGCGTTTCTGTTTGAATTTATGCGAACAACATGCATCCTTCACGCAGTAAAATTTCCTTGATTTTAAGAATTATGCTATCCACTCAATAATGAGGAAACTTTAGGCTGTGCAAGGTGTTCAGTAGAATAGAGTGCTCGAGACTTTTATACGCTTTAGCTATGTCGAGAGTTACTAATCGAATTGTTTCAGGCTGTATTCGACTCTCTTAATCTCCATGGGAGCACCAAATTGAGCATTCACTGCGAAAACCAATTTGGTTTGGTTTTAATAATAACTTATTCGTCATTCGGTAATTTATTCGGCCATTTATGACCCTTTCTATGAGTTTCATCATGCTAGAAGTTAGCGAGATGAATCTGATATTTTTTATGTTAAAACCTAATCCTTGCTTTCTTATTAAAGGGATTACCTTAGCTATTTTACAGTCATACGGTATCTAGGTGTTCTTTAAAGAGTAGTTTATAAGATTGAGAACGTCGCCGCTTGAATAAGATTTCAAACATAGGAGTTGTGGTTCCATCTGGATCAGGAGCTGACGAGGGTAGATCTCGAATTACTTTTGATGCTTCAGACAGCGTTACGTTTCAAAGTGAGCGCTCGTGCTAGACTTTTGCGAGTTGAAAGCTGTAGCCGAAGAAAATATAATTTCTAGACCTCTGCCAGTTCACTCTAAGGAGTTCTTCATTTCTTCTAATCATAGTTTTTGATAATCAGTATTTACTGTAGACGGCAGGATTTTGCGAGATCACAAATATCGAAATAAAGCTTTCTTATTTTAGGTTTTAATTACTGCGCTTAATTTTATACCTTTAGTGTCATCACCATTTTGAGAGGGAGAGTCTAAAGCAGCTTCTAGGTCGTGTTGAAATTTTGGATAATTTATATAGATCCGGGCATGGAGGCATGATGGTTTACCGGCGCAATCAATCTCGAACATTATAGGAAAGGGGTCACTGTTGGAGGCGCAGTCATGGTCTGTCCACGATGTACTAGCAATAGCCGAGATTACAAAGTTTAAATCTAAAGCGGAGCGTGAATGAACTCGAATAAATGGGGGAGTTCTAGCGTTAAGGCACAATAAATTGTTGTCTACCAACCAGTCTAACAACCGTTGTCCACATTGATCCGTTCTAAAACCCCAGCATGTATGGTGAGAATTGAAGTCTCCAACTATATATATTTTTATTTACAGCCTGGATTAGCAGCCATATCTAACAATCTTGTGTCTCCAACGCCTACAGGAAAGTAGACGTTTATTAGCGAGAAAGGCAAACATACTGGCAAGGGAATATCTGACGCGAAAATTTCGCATTCAGAAGACACACCTTGTATGAGATTTTAACTTTTAAATTAATTTTATTGTTTATAAAGAACGCTAATCCTCCGCCTTTGGATGGTCGGTCCAGAGGAAAAGTTTGGAAGTTGGGTAGGTGAAACAAGTGATGTGGGGAAAGCCATGTTTCTTGTAATGCAATAATAGCCGGATAAAATTTGGAAGACAGGTATAAAATATATGTTTTGGCTCAGTGAAGAGATTGGAAATTCAAAGGTATAATTTTAAGAGACCCTATTATTTCGTTAGAATGGTTTCAGCAAATACCTTATCTAAAATACCTTCTTTTAGAAAATCGGTTTTCGAAAGGTTGTCCTGGTATTTTTTTTGCTATTTACATTGTTCGGCGAGCCAGGTTTTTACGATACAGGGGATCTAGAACGCTTGAGGCATTTGAGATTCATATCCATATCATGTGTATCCTGAGAAGCTTCCTGTGCAATTTCCTGTCCGGAAATCAATTAGCCGATGATGCAGCCCGCTCAGCCCATGAAGAAACCCATGTAGTCCCGATTCCTCTATGAAGGAATGATGCAACAAGACAACTTTACTTGCTGGCTCGAGATCTCACACGCACGTTCTGGTCGTCTACCAGCTTCCAAAGGTGTCAATTTTATGAACTGGATCCTTCGCTCAAGCTAAAGCTACCATCACAACTTTCCCGCTCCGATGCGACACTGTTATGCCGCCTTTGGTTGGGTGTTGCATTCACAAAGGCGTACTCCTTTCGCATTGGTATGGCAGACACTCCTACATGCGACTACTGCGGAGATGAAGAGACCATCGAACACGTCCTGTGTAGCTGCGCTTGCTACGACACACAGCGATGCCAGCTACGGATGGTTTTGAATCGACTTGACTCCGGACCATTTTGTGTGCAGAAGATACTAGGACCTTGGGCATCTGCCTCAGTTGCGCAGAAAGCAACTAAAGCACTGCTACTTTACCTTAAGTGAACAAACCTGAGCGACCGCCTGTAAACTGTGTGTGCTCCCCGAGTGTGCTCGTGATTGTGTGTACCTTCTCATCTTTCTGCAACCTCTTTTCTCCCCTTTATCCCTTCCCCAGTGCAGGGTAGCAAACCGGATGTGCTTCTGGTTAACCTCCCTGCCTTTCCTTGTATCTTTATCTCTCTCTCTCTCTCTCTCTCTCTCTCTCTCTCCTGGGCAACCTCGCTTTGCCTCTGAACGCCTTCTCCATAGGGCTCTGCAGACTGCATCCGACGGAGTTATCTCAAATTCTGCCTCACTTGTCGGGTGTGCAGACTCAGCATTTTCTAAAGTTGCGGATAGACTTGCGAAATTGGTTATTTATAATATGCGACAGCGACTCACACAGGGTGGTAGCAAGGCGTCGCATAGCCTTATCCACAGCCTTCTCGATAATGTCCGCAAGTGATAGGAAAAATGATGCTTCCATTGCTATGTTACGGCGGGCAGCTGCTCCTGCGTACCCTTGAGTTCTGGTCTGAATTTCAGCAATGGCATCCTTTTGGGAGCATCGTCTTCTGTCTACAATTTCAAGAACTTGGATCAGCACAGTGTGCTTCTTGGCGAAGACAGCACTTTTCTTCATTACCTTTACATTCGTTTGAGTTGTGCGTATCACCACGAATTCTGCATCTAAGTATACTAACCTGCATCCTTTCACTGCGTGCCCATAACGCCAACACTTAATACTCTGTAGGGGACGAGGTTATAGCGGCTCCACTCTGTATATTAAATGCCACGCTTTGATATCAATTGGGCGATTCGACCCGGCAAATGTAGCAATCACGGACTCCGTTGGGACCTTGTCCTTGTCCACAACTCGACTACATCTATAGACCGCTATCACACCCGCTTCTGAAAACATATCTAATATCTCAGTTGGGGTCAAGTTAACATCGACACCCCGAACGAGGCCTTTGACACAAGCTAGGTGAGGTGGAATCAATGCGCTCACCTTGTTGGTAGCGAATACCGAGCATTTTAGTAGGTCTCGAACACAGAGCTGGTCAGACGAGAAGCAGAGAATGCCACCCTTGCCGAACTGTCTGACCTCTCGATGCTTTGGTATAGGGAGTTGTAGCGGCTCTCAGCTCTGTCTGAATCAATTTTGGATTCTTCATCCGTATGATACCACCGTTGCTTGAGACTAATGCCACAGGCACGGATGAGATGCCATTGCGTATAGAAGGAAGTCGACTGGTAATTCCTGCGGAGGAAGAGAAGTAGACCAGAGGAAAGCCCCAGGTCCAGGTGAGGAAAACGGCATCTTTCTGGTCTTGTATATCTGAAAACACACTCGCTAATCAAATAGGACAAAATAGAAATGCCTATGAAAAAAATAATAAAAAATAAAGAATTCAATCACAACTACTAAATCCTTGGTCAAACCCTCAGAGCAGGCAAACGCCAGTGCTCCTGTCTGTCGCCACTCGGAACGTGAGACTGTCTTGTTTCTTGTTCCTCTTCTGAGACTCACTTTGCCATTCTTCATCGTTTTTCGGAGAAGTGTGGTACCCGCTACATACTTACAATTTTTTTTAATGATGTGGCTGATGACGATGAAGAATTATGCCTGAAACTTTTGTAATGCCAGGGTGTGAGCCATCCATTTAGGCCACCACCATCATCATCATGATCATTTTGTTATGGGTTGAAGCATTCGATGACGCACTCGTTACGCAATTGTGTGACGCCTGGTGTGACGCATTGTGTGACGCCTGGTTGTCTCTTTGCTGTTGTAAAAGGCTTTTTTTTTACTAATATCAAAGCGATTCCTTTGCTGGCATAAAGCCGACCTAAGGTCAGTTTGCAACGGAGTTCCCAGCAGTGGCATGGCTCTGCGGTAGAATATTGTGTTCTCACGCAAGGTACCCGGTTTGAATCCCATTGTGTGCTTAGTCTTTATTATTTTATTTTGCACGATAGTGGCTACGGTCCACCGGCGGCCGGTGACGGACAACTACGGCGCACCCGACCCTTGCTGCGACCTCATAACAGCTTTTGCTGTCAAAAGTACTCCCAATAAACTTTTCTTTAGGTGCAGAAGACACACTATATACGCCAGCGGCGTAGCCAAGGAAGGGGTGGCACTCCAGGCCCGTAGATGGATAGATAGATAGATAGATAGATAGATAGACAGATAGATAGATAGATAGATAGATAGATAGATAGATAGGTAGATAGGTAGATAGATAGATAGATAGATAGATAGATAGATAGATAGATAGATAGATAGATAGATAGATAGATAGATAGATAGATAGATAGATAGATAGACGTGCTGCAAGCTGACATAAAAATGCTTATAGTAACGAAAGACAGAAAGAAAGAAAGGAAGAAAGAAAGGAAGATAGAAAGAAAGAAAGAAAGAAAGAAAGAAAGAAAAAGAAGGAAAGAAAGAAAGAAAGAGAGAGAGAAAGAGAGAAAGAAACCTGACAAGCGGGGACAGGAAAAAGCGAGAAGCGTGACGTGCCCTGCAGGAAAGCACGGAGTGGTGACATCCGACACAAGCGACAGAGAAGCCGAGCCTCCAGGGTGAGCGGTATGGGAAGAAACCCAAGGCGCACGCATGCCCTGCGGCAGAGCCCGCTTTTCCAGCCGAGTGGCGGGCAGCTAAGGGAGAACAAGCCGAGGGCTGCATCGATGACTGCTCCGTCGCGTCCGTTGTATTTGCCGAAGCCGTTCTAAGAGGCGCGTCTGCCAGAGGCAGACTTTGTAGCATAGCTTGCTGTGCGTGCCATTATGTAGCCGAACATGACACGGCCCTAGGTGCACTTCCAAAACTCCATTCAGCGTTAAACATGACCGCCGGTGATATTGTTGTCAACACGAGTGACGCAAGAAATTATCTTTGTGGGATGGAATTATCCAGGACATTATTACAATATCACAGATCACCATAATGTGTAACGCGGCATCACAGTTATAAGTTTGCGATGTTCCTTTGGTGTTCTCCTTGTGGTGGATTGAATTCTTGTCAAGGAGATGGATGATCGACTTAGATGAAAAAAAAAAAATCACATCATATCCCCGGAGTGAATGATGATGAGCGGGAATCCGTTATCCTCCTGTGTGTCCGTCCGTCCATGCTTCCATCCGTCTGTGTATCCATCCGTTCATGCGTCCATCCGCCTGTGTGTATGTCCGTCCGAGCGTCCCACCGTCTATCCGTTCATCTAGTGAACACTCCAAGTAACGCCATGTCCCATATTTTCATCATTTATTCATCATATAGCAGTACCACCATCCAGCGGACATTTTAAGGACTAAACGAGAGGCGAATAATATATATTGAGAGAATACTTTCGGGAAAGGCAACAGCGTCTGCGAGAAAACCCTGAAGTGATAGAAGGCCTACGCCAACGATGATGTGTCCGCAGATATATGCGATGTGCGATCGCTTGGTTTCAGCGCGAGTTTCTGACCGCAGTTTTCGCAATCGTGTCATGTCATACGTGTGCGCATGAGGGGGGGGGGGATCTCTTCTAATCACCAAACAGAGGGTGGGATGTCACCCCCCCCCCCCCTGTTATTAACTGCAACTGCCTACCTCAATTGTTAACCGGCTCTGTAGAGGCACTTGAGCGTATTTAACCATGACCTATGTTTTTGTATCTTTTGTATATGACGTGTACTTTTATTTTTCTTGCTGTTTTACACCTGTGTGCAATGTTATGATCTTGCCCCTCCTGCTGGGGCCCTTAAATTGGCCTGCAGTGTTTGTAAATAAATAAATAATAGGGAGGAGGAGGCGCTGCAACAAACGTCGGCCACGAAACCGCCTCTATGTGGCTCAGCGCACCATAACGCACTTTTTACGGAAGACGTTCTTTCACATACCTCCAACGGGTCGCCAAGACGACGCGGAAATGAGCGAGGACACGGTAGGTTGGCGCGTCCTATAGAAGTTTTGAGCCCCCCTTCTTGGAGCCCATAGATATGTGCGTCGATGGTGCACAAAGCAACGGTGACGTTGTGCCCGAAGTGGACAGGTAGGTAGGGTAGGTAAGGTAGGTAAGCTACTTTATTGATCAACGAAAGAATCATTTGAGGGGGTGCGTGGAACTTGTCTCTGCAACAGGCAGGCAAACTTCATGCGACCTCCCAAATGTGCGCGTGATTCGCTCAATTTCGGTCTTCCATTATTTATTTATTTATTTATTTATACATACTGCCAGTCCCAATGGGGACTATTGCAGGAGGGCAATCAAAAGATACTATAGATACACTTACAAGGAAAAAGTGAAAATGTATGACAACAGATCTTATACGATATTACATGGATTATATGGGAGCATAAACAATGTGGTGAAAAACATTTAGAACACAGATTTGGTACATAATAGACGGTTATTAATAACATGCAAGAAATATCACTAATAAACATGAAAGACTTTTCCATGCGTACGACACTGATATACTTATCATGATCAAAAAAAAACATCAATTTAACTATGGGTGGCACGAATATGGTTATTAAGCAACATCAAAAATGTATTCAAATCTTTACTATTAATTATACAGCCGGGTAATCGATTCCATTCTCTAATTGACTGTGGGAAGAAAGAATACCTGAAGCAGTTGCTGTTGAAACGGTATTCCTGTAAAGTTAATGGATGTTTATGGCGTGACTGTCTAGTTTCCAAAATTGATATGAACCTAGAGCTGTCGATGTTTAGCTGTTTATGAATGAGTTGGAAGAGCATTTTTAAACGTGAGAGTTGTGCGCGATATCGCAATGTTAGTAACCCAGCTTTTGCGATTAATTCAGTAGGTGAATCGAGCAGACTGTATTTGTTGTAAATAAATCTAACCGCCTTTCTTTGTACACTTTCTAGCTTTTTAATTAAGTTATTTGTGGCCGGGAACCAGACTAAGTTAGCGTATTCTATTGTTGGTCGAATGAAGGTTTTATAGGCTAAGAGTTTTGTTTGAGGTGGTGCGGATTGTAGTCGTTTTTTAAGAAAAAATAATCTTTTTAAGGCTGAGGATGTAACATAATTAACATGTACCTCCCATCTAAGGTCACTAGAAATGACTAGTCCAAGATACTTATGCTGTTTCAGGGAAGTTAGTTGCGTGCCGCCAATAGTGTAGGCAAAATTTGAAATGTTTTGTCTACGGGTTATTCTTAACAAGGCTGATTTTTTTACGTTTAATGTCATCTGCCATTTCGTGCACCATTCTGACACTGATAATAGAGCATTGCTGAGGACCATATGATCTGAAGGTGAGTTAATTTCTTTGTAAATAATACAATCGTCTGCGAAAAGCTTTATGTTCGTCCCGATGGATTGAGGCAAATCGTTGATAAAAATCAGAAATAGAATAGGAGCTAGGACGCCGCCCTGTGGTACACCTGAGGTAACTTCCGTTAGTTCCGATGTTTGCTGGTCTATTTTCACAAACTGCGTCCGCTTGGTTAGATATGCTCTAATCCAGTTAGTGATTGGTCCTTTACCTATTGTCACCTGCAATTTTTCCATGAGCTTTTGATGCGAAACCCGGGCAAATGCTTTAGAAAAGTCGAGTGAGATGAGGTCGATCTGCTTTTGATGGTCAATGGCCGATGACAATTCATGTATTAATTCGGTAAGCTGCGTAACGGTGGAAAGACCTTTACGAAACCCGTGCTGAGATGGTGTCAAAATGTTCTCGTTTTCAAGGTAAGTAGTTATATGTTTAAGAATAATATGCTCAAATATTTTACAGATTGTGGTTGTTAAGGATATCGGGCGATAATTAGCGACGTCAGCTTCCCTACCCGATTTGTGAATTGGTATGACCTGTGCTATTTTCCAGTCATTGGGCAGTGAAGATTTTGTTAGGGACATGTTAAATATAATAAACAGATATTTAGTTACCCATTCGGCATAACGTGTGAGAAACTCATTAGGTATATTATCAGGCCCTGGTTGTTTCTTGATCTTCGTTTTCAGCAGAAGGTCAAAAATACCTGCTTCGTTTATACGGTGAGGTTCAATGGGGTCTACTCCATGAATTTCGAGAGGCGGTGGGATATCGTTATCCGTAGTGAAAACTGAGTGGAAGTAGTTATTGAACAGATTAGCTCGGTCTCTACTTTCTTCTGGAGACATTGTACTATATTTTTTATTTTTTGGATTTAGGTAGTTCCAGAATTTTTAGGTGCATCATTAAGAAAATTAGGTAGAGTATAAGAAAAGTAGTGATTCTTAGCTGCTTTAATTTGAGACTTCATTGAACTGATGGCTTCCGCAAGGTTTTTACCAGTTATGGGATTCGATGTTTGTTTGAAAGACTTTCTTAGGCGCTTTACTTTACGTTTAGCATGAATAATGTCGCGGTTTATACATGGATTGAATTGTCTTTCTTTCTTTGTTTTAGAAGGTATATAGTGAGAGACGCAATACGAAACAATTTCTTTAAATTTCTGCCACAACGTTTCGATATCAACATCCGGATTATCAGCAAGCTGCTCGAATGAGCTAAATTCGTATGATAAGTGGTCCAGTACACTAGTGTCATCAGCGTTGCTGAAATCAAGAAATGACAAAACTGAATTTGAATTCTTGATACGTTCATGCAAGGGAATCGAACACAATACTATCTTGTGATCTGATATACCATCAGTTAGCTCAATGATGGCCTCATCAGCAGGAAAGTGGTCACTAATAAAAACTAGGTCAAGTATATTTGAGGAACACCCTTGTACACGAGTGGGCTCTTTAACAATTTGGGAGAGGTTGAATGTCAGCATAGTATCAATAATAATGTCAGACGAAGATGATTGATGGTTCATGGTGAGCCAGTCGATATCAGGGAGGTTAAAATCGCCAACATGTATAAGCCTAGATGCAAGAGCGTGAATGTGCAGGTATTTATACAGGGAATGCATTGCTTCCGAGTGTGACGAGGGGCTCCGATAAACGCAACCAATTACCATTGGGCAGGCAGTCAAGTGCATTTTACAAAAAACTGCTTCCACCCCATCGACATCGGGGAGGGCCGTGAAGGCGATATCTATTCTATAGGATGGCCACACCTCCCCCCCGTGTAGCTCTGTCTTTACGTAAGATTACATAGTTGGGTGGCGTTATTTCGCAAGTCCCTGACGTCACTTGACAGCCACGTTTCGGTGAGTGCGACAAAATCGGGATCTGTGCTGAGTAAAAATGATTCTAGGCAGGTTGTCTTTAGAAGAATGCTGCGAACGTTTATGTTTGCGAACTTTACTTGGTGCGTGACTGAGTGTTGCGTGGTCGCAACGCGCGCACATGGGATTCTTCGTTTTTTGCTGAGGGTTGCGCTTAACAGGCCGAATGCAGTTTACATCATCGTCCCATTCAAACACTTCGTTGTTGATTTTTAATTTGTCAAACACAAGATTTATCTTGTCACCTTCTAGTTTCCTTGCCTTAGCTGCTTGCCACAGTTTCTTTCTGACGTCGCGTACACGGGGAGTGAAATCTTCCCCCACCGCGATCTTCAATCCCTTTAGTTTATAGCAATTCTTCAGTATATGGTAGTCTTTTCCCGGAAATCTAAAAGCTTTAGTATTATCGGCCGTGCTTTGTTGGCAGAAGGTGTTCCTAGTCTATGTATCCGTTCGATAGCCACGGGTTCTTAGTCTATGTATCCGTTCGATAGCCATTCGAGTACCTTCTTTATTACATCTTCATTAACCATTTCAGCAAGGTCCCTGTCATTTTCTTTGCCGTTCTCTGGAATTCCATACAGTATTAGATTAGACCGTCGCGAACGGTTTTCAAGGTCATCTAGCCTGTTTTCCATAGCAGAAGTGATTGCTGTAATTTGTTTACCGCGGTTACACATGAGCAAACCTTCTCATCAAGAGCTGCTACTTTTTACAGTTTGGATTCTATGGCAGTGAGCCGGTCATTCTTAATTTCCTTGACATCATCAGCAATTTGTTGAATCTGTTTAAGGAGGAGGGTTAGGTCAGGTCCAGGTCCAGGGTTAGTTTCAACGTCTCCACAAAGTAACAGTAATTTCTTAATATGAGACAGCATTTCAGTCAATGTTAAGTAGAGCAGCCCTGGGCACGGCAGCACAACTAGACAAAGGTTATTTGAGCGAAAGCATTTGCCGTAATGTTTTCTCACCTGGACGATGAAAACAAACGTATTAGACGTCATGCCAGTGATGCTGCCGTTATCTTCGCTAATATACGTATATAATATAATTATCTTCGCTAATATACCTATTGCCCCAGTGCAAGGTAACAAATCGGACGAGTGTTGAGTTAAATTCCGGCACTTTTCTTGTTGCGTCTTCTCTGTAACTTCTTCGCAGAGTTCCCTTAGAATTGGATGAGTCAGACAGTGAAATGCGCATTCAGAGATGGCGGATCAAGCTTGAGGAGCTCTTCATGAGGAAGGGCCAGTTCACGTTCCTTTGTAAAATCAACGAGACAGCAACAATTTCCGTGCTCCAGCACGTGGTCCATCCAGCAGTTGAAGTAACAGTAAGAAGAAAATAATAAGCTGAGACCTGTGACGGGAAGGAAAAGAGGAGCAAGGAACTCGCAAAGAAAGAAATAAAGAAAGAAAGAAAGAAAGAAAGAAAGAAAGAAAGAAAGAACATAGCCAAAGGACTGTGCCGACTTCACGAGAAGCGCCAGAAAGGGCGTTCCGCAAACTGTGGCGCTCCCCGGCCTCTCTCAAAAAGCTCGAGGCCTCCTCGCTCGTGGGGGCGCGGCGGCTGCAGCGCAGGATTGACGACTTCGACAGCGGAACACGAACGCGCGCCGCGGGTTCTCCTGTGCGTCCGTCCGGACCGGCTTGCAAGCAGCAGCAGCTGGGAGCAGTTTTGTGCCGGCGGGAGGGCCGTTCCCCGCCAGGAATCCAGCCGTGCCGCCGCCGCACTCGAAGAGGCTCCATGCGGGGCGCCACGTCTTCTGGCAAGCAACATGTAGCGCCATCTAACGCGCTGCCTAGAAAACTCTCCCGAGGCACGGCTGTTTCGGCCGTCCCTGCTGCCGTCCGTGAGCTCGCTGTTCGTTAAAATGCTCCCGAGCCAGTTTATTGCCTCCGTATTCGAGTCGTAACGATCCTAGTTTATCGCCCCGCATCCGCAGCATCGTGCGGGCGGCCTTGAGATGAGGGTAGCTCACCGTAGGACATCGCGGTACGGAACGCCCTGAGCGTGTGGTTGCCAGTAGCAACGAACGATTCGCGTGCCTTTCCCGACCGCCAGTATTATGATAGGATAGTTCAGTGCGGGGCTTTGTTTTTGAGACTGGGTCACGTCGACGATTTTCCATGCGGTTCGGCTGCTAGTTGTGGCGCGGTTACAGCTAAGAGTTAGGGGGTCTAGGGTAGGGGGTGGGCATTATAAAATGAGAAACTAAAAAAGTCTAGACTAATAAGATAATATTTGATAAACGCACTGACATGATCATCTCAGCTTCATTATTACGAGACAAAATCAAGATCAAGGTATTCTTGAATTTCGTAACAAATGCTTCAGCAGCAAGGATTTGGTGGGGAAGTCACGTATTTCGAAGCACTTTCTCGCATTTGCGGTCGTATTGGTTCCATGAAATTTCCCGAAACAATCTGAGCTTCTGGCTGTCTTATAACCTAATCCGCTTCATTTTTATCGTTTAATATTGATGCTTATCTCAGCAGCCACCGTCGAAATCCACCACTTGCCAGCAATTTGTTGCCGCATCCATTCGGTGGCTTCGCCACAGGCGTTTTCTTTTCGTGCACATTCTCCATCATCAAGGGTTTTCAAATTCTAATTCTAACGATTGCCTTTAAAAATGCACCTTCAAACGATCATGGAACAGCTCTCGGTGATGTTACTGTTACTGACTGCCGGCAGTTCATTGAATAAAGCGAGCGAGGTCGAAGAGGCAGGACTGCTCCAACCTGAGGGGGAGGATGATCGAAAGTATGTTTGTTAGTTCAGTTGGGTTTAATAGCCAACACAAAGTTGAGTTGTGTTTAAAAGCCTGTCACCATTACCGAACGGGCTTTAGTATTTTCACTACAGTATGGCGATGAAAATGCTTAAATTTAAGATTTTCATTCCTCTTTTTCAATGCTCCTAGCATTAAAAAAAAAACAAGGAGTGAAGATGCTATATTCCACTTAGAAATGGTGAAATAAGTGCTATTAATGAGCACGATATCGAACTATCTCGAACGTTTACACTTAGGATGCATCATATTTTCATCACGAAAACCAGTGGTAAGCGATCACGTGTCGTTGTATACTCTAAATTTCACGGAAACAACTCAAGTAAGCGATTGTTTAATATTACGTGCCCTTTGATGATCGAAAGGCGTACACAGCATTCCTTATTTTAACACGACTGCTGTTGTTGACGTTGTATACAGCGGTGTTACTAAAACACGTCGCGAGCAGTTGTATGACTTGCATCATTCGCCTGGATACGGCCCCGCCGGAATTGTGTGCCAACGTGCTATTTAAATGAAGTGACGGCGAGGCAAAGGCTACCTTCTTACAACATTGTGGCTGTTTTGTTCGATCATTTTCTTGCTTAAAACAAAAGCTACCCTTTTCGAACTTGCTGTATGTCACACCTACGAAACATACTACACAAAAATGTTTAGGTCATATTTTTACTTAAACCGTTACATTAGGAAAATGAGAGCGCTAAACGTGTCAAGGTGCAATTTTTTTTTTCAACTTTGTCGCATTAGTGCGGCAATGTTCATCTTTAATTTACTCGTACAGCGTTTTATCATTTATTATAAAAAGCTCTAAAGCCTGCAATGAATATATAACCCACGAAAAAAATTTTTCTTTTGCTACAAAACGCTAAACATTCGCAGCACTTCGTGACTCTTCGGCGATGCCAAAAATAATGAGTCAAAGCAAATATTAACAAACTATAATGAAATATCAGCGCATTGAGATCACGGAAGGAAATGAGCAGTGGAAATTGCTCAAACCAGTACTTTTATATAAACTACTTGGCGCCACCCAATTACGCTTTCGTGGATATATGGATGCTATGAGCGTCCCCTTTACAACGGGGTGGTGACAAGTGTGTCACCAGGATCGACAAATAAAGCGAATCCCCCCCCCCCACCTCTCCTTTTAAAGTTGGCGTAATGTCTTAATTGTCGATTTCTATTAAATCAATATTACTACATTGCCCAATGCTCGCGGTGCCCCGTAAAACAGGAATTTCCAATCAAAGTGTTCACGTTCAAGTATACTAGCAATATATATATTTTTAAAATTTACCTGGTACACTTGGAATAGAATAACCCATATATGTTTACGCACATCATAAAATGAAACGTCTGCCACTGACATTAACGTTTCTATTCATCATACTGCAATATTAGACAATGCACCTCACGGTCGTTTCACGGTCACCCTCCCACACGTCCTATTCCGTGCTGCCACTTGAGCCTTGCAGAAGTGCTCCACTAAATAAACAGCCGACGAGCCTGCAAGCAGACTAACAGCACAGACGTCATCCTCTTATAAGAGTCGGCTCCCCTGAATACGATTCGTTCAGGCGGTCTCGTCACCATGCCTCGTGTGTGCCCCGACGTGGAGAGCCAACCAATGGAGAGATGGAAAGGTCCCACACAAAAGAAAGATTAAAAAAAAAAGAAAGAGAAAAAGAAAACAAGCTGAAAGTGAGTCAGACAGCATCAGCTGGGTCCTCATAATCTGTCCCCTCCTGCTGTGCTTCCCCAACCACCGTGTCGCGCCTTTCCCCCTGACCCACGTTCGCAGTCTTTCAATGTTCTCTCTCCTAGGTTAACCTCCTCTCTTGGTTTCCGGAGGGCGACTCCACTTCGCGAAGGGAAGTCAGGGCACGGTGTACTACTTCTTACACCGTGAGTCAGGGCTACGGGCATATCGAAGCCAGGGTGTGTGCGAACGTGGTAGGCACAGTTTGCTCGTAGAGAGTACACTCAGGCGAAACATAGAATTAATCTTTGAGAATTCCGTTGTCGCGCTTCGTTACTAGAAGCGAAAATTAAGGTCAAAGTGCAGTTTCCAGCCTCTCCCCGCCTCCCCTTCTTGACATCATTGTGACGCCGTAAACCCCAAAGTTTGTTGATAGCATATGTGCCTCGTTGACTCATTAAGATTTCCTGAAATATGCTTCGTGGCAGCGCGAGCTCTGCGGCAGCGTTCACAGCTAGGTATAACTTATTTTTACCGACTATAAGTAATGTATGTGCAAGAATACGTCATCGAAATCTATGCGTGAAGGCGCATATATATATATATATATATATATATATATATATATATATATATATATATATATATATATATATATATATATATATATATATATATATATGGGAGCCTAAACAATGGCTTGCTCCATCAATTTTATTTTATACGCATTGTGTCCTTGAGGCAAGAGTTGTTTTGTTGAGTCAGTATAACACTGCAAAAAAGAATAGCAAAAACAAATGAAACAAAAAGAAGACATGCACAACACAGCAAACACACCCACCACAAAAAAGGACAAACAAAAAAAAAACTGAGAAGACCCTGATAACACGAAGAACTGGACGTCTTTTCTGTTGTCCATGCCTTCTTTCTCCCCCCGCCCCTTCCTTTTCACCCAATCGTACTGAAGTTTTGAATTTCCGAATTACCCGTTGATGAGGAACAGTCTCTGGAAATGTGTGCTTATAAGCTAAGAAATGCAGTCTCCCCAGATGAACCAGCTGTGAGCAGGACGGCAGCGCTGCACTGCTTAAATCAACGCTCTTGCGCAGCCCAGAACTTGACGATCAAAACCTGGCCGTCCAGAGCGCCCGTGAACGGGCCGCCACGTTAGGCTTGATGGTTCGTACGTAGTATTAGCGGATGGCGTGAGGTCTCCCCTGTGTCTTCTCCTGACCTAATAATATTTAATCGATCAATAAATAAATCAATCAACAATATCATCTATGGGCCATCAAGCAAGCCCGTGAAGTGGCGAGAAGTCGGCGTCCTTGGTCCTGCTTGGGGCCGGCCTGGACCCAAGCCACAAGTTCGCAAGAGTTCTTAATTAAATTTTACCGCCACCACCACCACCACTTTCCCGGAGAGCTGTGAAGTGGCTTTAAATGAAAATAAGCGTGGTATCGTAACTGTCTCTCTTTGGAGGTCACTTCAAGAACACCGCATGGGAAATGGGGAAATGGGAACGAAAGGCATAGAGGTAGAGGATGAAAGGAGAGAAGGGTAGAAAAAAGGGGGGTGGGGTTCGATCTGCCTCCCGCCCACACACACTGCCACGGTATTTGCTGCATTGTAAGTGGTGTTTTACACTAACAGGATAAAAATTGACCTTATCTTTGACGCGCCTTAAAAACAAGGAGAACATAAGCGACGCGCTGAAATGTGCTTTGATACGGTTCGATAGGCAGCGCACACAGCGTCATCCCCTTTTGGCAATTCATATTATAAGATGGTATCGAAAAACACCTATAGTGCCATTAACGCGCTTAGCGAATGAATCGAAGATCGCAGAGATCTAGCGCTCTGGCAGTTTTGATCATTATTTCCGACAAGTCTGTGGAATCACCCCCGCCCCCGCCTCCTCCCTCTTTAGAACTACACGTCACCCTAGTTAGACGGAGGCGCGCGCAGGGTTGCTACACTCGAGACCAAGTGAGAGCTTAGGCTAGTCGGTACATACTTCTAACGGGAATGCTAGCGAGCAGGAAAGACAACCTGCTTTATAGCAGGGCTTATTTACGGTCATCCCTCCGCTTTTCGGTCACGCGTGCTGCCCTCTCCTCCAAGGCATGTTCCACATGGTGGAACGACAAGAGGTGCAACCCTTGTTCGGAGCTCCGACTGCGTGGGAGCCGAACACGCAAAGCGGAAGACCAACCGAGCGTGTAGCCACTGAGAGGCTCAACCTACCGTCCCGACACGGAGCGGAGGCTTCCAACCATTATGCCAACCTTTATCCTTTGCAACCACATTAAAGCGAACCAAAAACCTGCACTAGGGGGAGGCACTTCTCTGGTGCAAACGGGTAACGTCCTTGATGCCGACACGGGCGATACAAATCTTCCCACTCCTTCGTCTACCACCGTCTCTCTCTCTCTCTCTATCTCTTTTATAGCAGCAACGCCGCAATATAAACCACACCATAATCTCACACCGCGCTGACACAGTCGCACGCAAATGCCTTGCCCCCCTCCTCCTCCCTCTCTTTCATCGGACTCCTACACCGCAAACCTAGAAGAGGAAGAGGAGTGTTTCTCGGAAGGGACATAAAAGAAGGGGACACCCGGATGAAAAGAGGGAAGAAGAACAAAGCTAGCCGAAGAATACGCAGGGAGAGGAGGAGGAGACCAGGCGAGTTTGCCAATAGGTCGGCCGATCATATCCGCCTGCCGCGGCAGCCGTCACTGATTCGACGTCCTGAGTTGGAAGGAAGAATCGCATGCGAACTCGAACCGGACGGCACGGAGGCAAGGGGGATCCAAAGCCCGGCGGGAATTTCCTCCTCACATCGCGCAGATGCGTACGTCACTCAGGCACTCCCTCCGTCCCCCATTCTGTTGGCAACCTTCATTTCCTCCGCAACAAAATGCACTTTCTTTCGTTTTCATTCCTGCCGTACGAACGCTTTACACCAACACGCGCTTTCCCCTGATCATCCTCTTTCAGCATGACCCCTCTCGCCTGCTTCTCCTCCTCTCCCAATTGCAATTCCTCTCTCGCTCGTTTCATCCCTCCATGAAAGTCTCAACTTCACTCGCCTCTCAACAGACGTACCCGTAGTTTCGGGGTCCACCACCCTCTCTGGTTTTTCGCTTCTGTCATTGTGCATTCTCAATTTTTACTCTTACTTGTTTCTCAATGCACCGCATGGAGCCGCGTTCACTCTGCCTCAAATGAATCGTCGAACAAATAAAAGCGCCGTGTTATGGTGGTGGCGGCGACGGCACCGCGCTTATCCCCCCCTCGCCCACCATTTCTCGCGCTTTAGTTATATTCTTTACACCCCGCCGTCTGTCGGCCTGCATTCTTTCTTTTGCTCCACGTCCATTTTCCTCCCCTCCAGTGGCGTCCACGACAGTACAAGCCGATGCAAGAAAAAAATAAGATATATAATTGAAACACAGGGATAATACTGCGGCGAGTAGGCGACGATAGGCCAGGAGGCGACGCCTGCACTCCCTCCTCCCTCGCCATGGCGTTTTACGTCTTGTACGGTGAGCTGGTAAGATGCGTGTGTGGCGAGGGAGACAACTTTGAAGCGCTTGAAAGGTAGGATCTGCGCAGTGTTGCTGTTGGGGGACCGTGGAGAGGTCGTAGGGGTAGAAGGAGCAGAGAAGGCCGACGCGGCCACAGCGAATGGAAAGGCGGCCAGTTCTCGCGGGGCTGAACACGCATCGATACAAATGGACAGACAAGTTGATTTATATAAATGGGACTGGGCAAACGCGCAGTGAACAGCATGGAAGGGGGGGGGGGGGGGTGAACGCTGTCGTACTTACTACGGCAGTCCGCGGGTATCGAGTGCCCTGTCGTAAGTGCTTTCTCTTGCCACCACGCCAGTCCAACGAAGAAGGATGGAAAACAAAAACTGAAAAGACTTTCGGCATGTCGCTGTTCCTTTTTTGGGCCGTGAGAACGAGCACCATCAACAAGGGTCTAAATGGCAGCAACTATTTGAAACTTTCACGTTTGCTCCCCACTTCAGGACACCGTTATTTTATCCTATTTCTCATTCGTTTGGTTTCACACTGGGTTTTGTCCTAGATGCTAATGATGCGAGAACGTTTCAAGCCACGCGATATGTAGGTTTTTATGGTTTACAGCCGAGCTAACGTGCAGGCCTGTGCTCGCACATCACCGTAATCATCATCATCATCATCATCATCATCATCATCATCCCGTGGGTGCTCACTGCTGGACAAGGTACGCATATTCTTCAAAGGACTTTCGATTAGCATTGTCCTGAGCGAATATTCGGAGTCGATCTTACGCCTGCAAACTTCCTAATTTAATCACACCAGCTGCCACACTTCCTGGCTCAGTGCTCGACTTTCTGAAGTTCGACAATCGTGCGCCTACATGTTTCAGTGGCGAATACGGTGACCTTGTTGAAGACAACTGTGAACTACTGCGTTTGCAGAGTGCTGGTTCGGATGTCCTGGGCACCACTCCCTAATTTTTTTTTCATTGATTAAGCTGAATATGGGTGTCCACGGCGCAAGCTCGGCTTTAGGTGTCAAACTTCAACAGAGTGCACCCCCCCCCCCTGCAAACAAAGAAGGAAAAAAAAAGCCTGTATTCACTACTCTCCATGAAACGTCTCAATGTCTTTGATTCGAGGTTATATCCTTACCTTTCCCTAATGAAGTAAGCAGAAAAGTTGTGTGCAATGTCTCAGTATATACAATGTAGGAAGAACGTAGTTTGCTCATCGCGAACATTTACAGCCCCCAAGGATTGAAACACGCGCAAAATTATAGTCCTCACTGGAAGGGAACTTCGCCGGCTGACGTGGAACCGGTACTCACTAGAAGATATGTAATGAGAAACTTTTGCGCTATATCTTGCTCTGTTCACAAACTTGCCATGTACTTTTCATGATTGTGAACAGCACTTGCTCGACGTCCGTTTATTTCTACAAATAGGTCAGCCAAAACGGAGATGGGGGGCTGGGTGGAGTGTTTACATGAATGAGCAAGTTGGTATCGTCCATAAAGTATAGAAAGGAACTGTGGACC
Source organism: Rhipicephalus annulatus (assembly GCA_013436015.1). Taxonomy (NCBI): domain Eukaryota; kingdom Metazoa; phylum Arthropoda; class Arachnida; order Ixodida; family Ixodidae; genus Rhipicephalus; species Rhipicephalus annulatus. Next base: position 107,915 of record WOVY01006692.1, read on the forward strand.
AGCCCACGTAACTATGACGACATCTTGATTCGACGAAGACATGCGAGAGACGGGACAAACGCTCATGCACGTGTATATTTTAGGACTTAAAGGTAAGATGCTGTCGAGTATTCTCCAACCAACCCAGCAACAAGTTCTTATAAACCATGTGTCCATGCCAAAAAGCTGGAATGGTGCCCAAGACGATAAATGGTTAGTATGTATTTCTTTTTGTCTCACCTCCTGCATGGGCCGTGAAAAGCCTGCAGTATGTTAAAAAATAATATCAGCAAGTATTACTCTTAGGTAACCATGTATCGTCTTGCTACATCCCCAGGACGACCATAGCAAGCTTGCCCCGTGAACTGCAGTGATAGACGACTCACAATAAGGGCTTGTGGATCCATATTGTTAAAGTTCGCTAAGACGCCACAGAGGCAACGCAACAACTTAGCACGCAGCAACCTGTGTGATCAGGTTGTTGCGAAAATTCAGCACAACGAAAATCATAGAGTGGTGCAAACATTTTGGCTACTGCTATAACATCTCCTTACAGACAAAAGCACATTATACTTCTGTTTAAGGACAAAAGTACATGCTCGTTCCTTGCAGCTGGCGCTACTGACACGTATGAAAGAAAAGGCCCTGTTGGGGACCCCTTCGATTTCTCCTTTCCTGTGACGTATTCCCCTCGCTAGCTTCGTTATAAATCCTGAACGCTCAACTTCCATTCATTAGCATGCTGGGAGACCGTCCGGCCTTACTTTATTACGTTACGGTATATTGCTTGTGGTGTCTTGTTTCACTTCGTTTTGGTGCTTCTTAGATTCGTCTCTCTCTCTCTCTCTTTCTGTTTAGATCTTGTTTTCTTCACAACAGGCTGTTAACTTGCTATATTTCCTCCTTCTTTTCTCGGAAAGACATGCGAGTGGGCGGGGGAGATTAGACCGGGTTCACTCGACTCAAAAAGGGGGCCGTTTCGGGGTATTGGCAAGACGGATCATGTTAAACCGAAGAGAGAAGAAGCCCAGCAACAACGGCTTCGGCAGCGCGGCAGGGCGGGCAGGCGAGGAGGGCTCTTTGCATGCTGATGAAGGTTGGGGGGGTTCCATGACAAGCTGTGGCAGAAGAAGCCGAGGTTGGCGCCGGAGGTGACGCCGAGGGGGCACGAAAAGGGGGAGAGTGATGGAGAACGAATAAATGGCAAGGGTGAACGCCGAGAGGAGAAGGACGCCACGCCATATTGCGATCAGTGGTTGTCCCTTCCTAAGCGTGGAGATCGGATGCAGAAAGAAAAAAAAAATAAAAAAAATCACTAGGGGCAGCAATGTTCTTTTCTTCGTGCTTGTGTTGTGTGAGTTTGTGTGTGTGTGTGTGTGTGCCAAGGAAGTTGAGGAAGGGGGACAGCTTCGCAGCTCGCATGCGGCGCGTGTTCGGAATGCCCGCGGAAAAGAAAAGAGCAATGAAAGAAAAAGGAAATAGCAGACAAAAGGGGGCACTGGAGCGCGCACAAGCCTGACTGCGGGAGAGTGAATACGCGACGCTCCCCTCCGGTGACTGAGCGGCCAGCAGGAGCGGCGGCGGGATCTTCTTTCACGTCTCCCTCCTCCTCCTCTCTAATCATGGGATGTTCGCTGACGCCCGAGTCGGAGCCGTAATACGGAATTGGGACCGACGTGGCGGGGAGAGAGGTGCAGATGAGAGGGAAGGGCTCCACGCCTGCCCTGCCTGCTGCTACTCGGTCTCGGAGGGCAGCCAGAAATTGATAGCGCAACCGTAGTGCGCACACGCAGGTATTGTTCCGGCTCGCGGATTCGGGATCAGGCGGCAATATTCTCCGCCCACTTTCTTCCTCACTCTCGGCCTCTTTCGCGTTTTGCTTCTCTTTGTTTCGAGAGCGGATGGCGCGCATGCGGCTTGCCTAACGGAGAGCTGCTTGTTTCTCGGTCGACGACACAGGCGCCCTCGTGGAGCCGATGAAGCGCGGTCGTGGAGTGAGGCAGGCAGCAGTAAGACCGAGTCGCCCTTTAATATCCCGAACCGTGCTCTCTGCAAGGGCACAAAGACGGCATTACGTCTCGCTAAATGCGACGAGAATGAGAACGCAAGATCCTTCTTTTGCTTTACGTGGTCCAAGCTGGCTGACTGGGGACGCAAACGTCAAGGAACAAATGTTTACCACGGTAAGGGTCAAGCAGATTTAGCACGTGACTGTTGCTGCAACAAAAAGAAATAAAATACCCGATATATTCTGATAAAGTGCAAGTATATAGGGGATATTCACTACGCGCTTCCCGCCAAGCGGCGCCAGCGAGTGCGCTGTCATAGCCGTGGACCGTCAGAGATTCGGCATATGACAGCCTGATATTTGGCAGCGCTGTACCTTACTAAACAATTTTTTAGAGAAATATCAACAGAACTCGTGCTGTCGAGAACTTTGGTTCGGAACCAACGATGATGTTCACGTGCGAGATCACAGGTACCAATGTTATACTACAACGTTGCACAAGTACGCTGGCTGCCGCTCTTGAGCCCCTTGCAGATGACGTCACTTGAGCCCCTCCTATACACATAGAAATGTCCGTGAAAATCGTTCCAACTTTCAGAGGCCCTCATTTTCAAAGTGGACGGAAGTATTCAAAATGCATCAAAGAGAAAGGCGAGTTTTCTCGTATTAGTAAATTACCCTTCTGGGGAAAGAAAGAAAGAGAGAAAGAAAGAAGAAAGAAAGAAAGAAAGAAAGAAATAAGAAAGAAAGAAAGGAAGAAAATGTACCTGGCAGCGCTGCTTTGAAGGTTCCGCGAAAATTTCTCTGACGAGGGAAAGGGGGGTGAATGATGATGAGTGTGCGATGCAATGGGATCGTTCCGTTTTGATATTGACCTCTGACGCATGTAAATGAACGCCAAGCGGTGTACAGTTATATACAATGTTTATTGTTCATAACTGTTATGCTGTGTTGAGTTCTGAATTTCGTTTCGCCTTCATTATTACTGCTCTCTGGTATCGCATCTAGCCTGAAGTTGAAAAAGACGAGGTCTGGTCACGTTCCCCTGGTGGGTGTTGGTTGTTTCGAGTTATACGAAATGCATCGCAAATCGAGACGTCATATATTGCGAAATCAAGCAGTATTTGTCCGTGATCATCATTATCATCTTCTTCATCATAATTGGTGTCATCGTCATCATCATGGCGTACAGCGGGTACAGCATGTGCTGTGCTATGATGGCAGAAAGGGAAATGTGCGGTCGGATACGCGCTTGTTTTACGTCGTCATCAGCATCAGGTTGATTATCAGAGGGCAGCAACAGCGCACAACGCCGACAATGGAAAAGTATCGACCTTAAAGGGACACTAAAGGCACTATTAAGTCGACGTTGAGTGTTGAAATAGCGATCCAGAAACCTCGTAGTGTTACCTTTGTGCCAAGCAAGAAACCTATTTTGAAATGAAATCACGTTTTAAGTGGTTCGCAGCGGGTTAGCGCGCTTCAAAC
>WOVY01006693.1:0-86714 GCA_013436015.1 Rhipicephalus annulatus
CGATGAATAACCTGACCACACCTATTCGCAGTTCATTTTGACTGAATTTGATTGATTTGCTGGGGTTTAACGTACCCAAAACCACGTTCTGATTATGAGAGACGCCGTAGTGGAGGGCTCCGGAAATTTTGACCACCTGGGGTTCTTTAACGTGCACCCAAATCTGAGTACACGGGCCTACAAACATTTCCGCCTCCATCGGAAATGCAGCCGCCGCAGCCGGAATCGAACCCGCGACCTGCGGGTCAGCAGCCGAGTACCTTAGCCACTAGACCACCGCGGCGGGGCTGGCAGTTCATTTTGTCCTGATATTCGCGCAGATACATAAACTAAAAAATGGTGGACGTTTTAGCTTTGCCACATACAGCAGAATGCGATAATGTAATGCCTCGTGCCTATAAGCTCTCCGAATTACTGTAGTCTACCTTCACTTATTCATAGATGGCTCAACCGGGCCGCGAGAAAATGAAAGAATTTATGCGTAAACTTGGCCTTTGCAACTATCCTAGAATGGTGACTGCATTTACAGTGACTACGTCGCAAATCATTCTGCAAATAGAAAATTGCCCACTACGCATCCGTAAGGCGGGACAAAAACCTACATGTCTGCTCTTCGTTAGCTTTTGCAGCTAATGATGATTACTCGAGAGTCGGGAGCATTGAGATTTTTTTCACAACTAATTTTTATTTTGTTTTGAACTTGAACGCATAACACTGTTTTATTCATCTCAATAGAGTCTAAACAAGTCGCAAAACTTCCAAGTCGCACTGACTCTCGCGGCTCCTGTGTCAGTTGTAAAAAGATGCTTCTGTGATGATTAAAATCTGCTCACTATGTAAATCTGCCTCTGTGGTTGAAGTAAGACATAACTAGGGAGGAGTTGGACGTACATAGCAAAATGTTCCAGTGTATTCAGCAACTATTATAAACGAATAGCTGAATATCTAAGAAATAATTTTATAATATTATATTTTATTGACAAGAAATAGTTGACAAAACATTATAGTGTCAAAAATGCATCATGAAGTCCCTAGCTTGAGCCTACTTAGATACACTCAAAAAATAATTTTGAGAAATGCATGTCGTTTAACAGCAACAAAAAAAAGAATACAAACAGAATATTTTACTAAGGTTTATTACTAAGCTTATTCTAGTAAAATATTTCCGCTTGCATGTAGAAAACAGATTATAGCATTAGCTAACGGGGTTGCTTGGACGAGTTAATTGGTATGACATTCACATAAAAAGAAGTGCCGACCGACAGACACCAGTGCCGCTGTGTGTCCTCTTTCTTTTCTTGTCCCTCGTTATTGGCGCTGTTTTTATGTGAATGATTATAACATGATGTAATTACAAACCTTGAACTACCTTTTTTCCGGATACTTAGAGCAAATGCATGAAACTAAATAAAATATCGCGGACGTTTGAACTTTTCCTTTTTCAGAAAGAATGAATAAGCAGGCTTGCATAAAAGCTGAGTTTTCGAACTTCCAGCTATTATCAGAATGTCGGCAATGAGTAAAGCCCCCCGTATCTTCTAAGGATCAGAGGAGAACTAAGAACTTCTGTTCGACCGGAAATGTGGACTGACAGGTTACAACTGCTCTTGAAAGTAGCCGCCTAATGAACGCCATTTTTGTTTTAAAAGTGACCAGAAAAGACATCGCCTTTTAGAGCTTCAATATATATATTATGCGTATTGATTTCACGAATGTCACACCAGTAATTATCAAAACCTGACATGTCGTGGTAAGACTCGCCAAACACAGCGGGCTAGGTGTGTGTTGTTCACTTCAAGAACAGCAATGTCCGAGAACGGCACTTATTTTTAGGGGCGTTTCCAGAAGGACAAGTTTCCATAAGTTGGGACGCTTGTCCATTGCTGGCGTTAGCGTCCACTCTAGCTGCGATGATGATGATAATAACGGTAATAACAATTAAGATGATGACGATGATGATCACCGACAACGATTGGCTTGCGCAGTATACGACGCCTCGTTATGCTTTACAATTTATTTCATATGACTGGCAACAACCAATAACCTGCAGGGAAGCGTGCACAGTATTCGTCGTTGCCAACATCAGGCTAGAACTAATAACAAAAAGCAGTATTACTGAAGGCAAAACTTAATTTTCAATTCATCACAGCATACAGTTTATCACCAAAGCATTTTGTGTATAACATGGCACTGCGTTGTCACTTACATGCGTGAGTGGTGAATGCCACGGGAGATTTACTGTAACACCGTACAATCCTATTGCTTCGCCCACCTCATCTTATTTGCGGCATGTCCATGTATTTCAGGACATGCCGCAACGTTTTCGGGTGAGCTGTTGTGGCAGTCTTGACTATGCCGTTCTAACTTCCAAATACTGTTCTGCTAGCGCTGTAAACTTTTGTTCAATCGTATTATTTCTCAGGATACATGCACTACCTTTCGGCTCGGCTTTTTTATTCTCTTTATGCTGTGTAACTTGCTTAGGCTATTAGATAGAAAGGGATCGGGACAGTGTTTCGTTTCTCCAACGACTGAACTGGCCCTAATCCTCCTAAGCTACGTTACCCAGGATAAACAGCTCACAGCGGCTAAAACTCAGCCAAAATGCCTACACATCGTCTACGAAAAAATACAGTGCTCATGCATCCTTTCGAAGAGAAGCTAATAATAGCGTTAGCAAAGCGGTTTAGATCTTGATGTGTTACAATTCAGATAGCAGAAAGTAACATTTGACACATTAAAAAGGTGACGCCCACTTACAGATCACTCCTATCGCCAACGACGGCCGCCATTATATTCACGCAGTCGATCCATCAGCACCATTCCATGAGTCGTTGGCTAGCATTTTTACAGTAAGTGGAGGAGGGATAGATGCACTGTCTCGTTCTTCGAACTGTCCCAAACTCCCCGAACCCCCCAAGTCTGATCGCTTTCTAAATGGTTGGACATTAAAACACCCATCCGTCGCGCAATTCGCATGTTTTGACGCATGGCTTGATTCGACACTTTTGCCATGCAGTACTGCATGAGCTATGTAGTAGACTTCTTTCAATCCGTGATATTTTTTAGTGTTTTTTTTTGTTCCTAGTCACAAACAATTGCAAGGCTCTGTGGTCGCACACTTGTTTGCCACACAGAAGGCTTCGTTTTGATCTCCCCGGAATCGAATATTTCTGTTACTTTTTGCATATTTCCTCATCTTTTGGTGACGCACAAGACGGTTTTTTGTGCACAACCCACGAAGTGAAGCAAAATTTTTGCGAAACGAGCTTTAATGATCTTTGCTTTTAGTGCGTTTGGTTCGGCAACACCATCATGTTAACGAACTCAACGCCTGATATGAGAAATTGAGACTATTATGAGAGATGGGAGATGTCGAAGCTGTACAGGAAGAGTTAACAGTCGTGATACCCAAGATGAACTCTTTGTCGCTGAATAGATCGCTTTCAAACGCGAACTCCACACTGGCAGTTGAAAACCTGCCAAAAGTTGCCAGATCCCTATACGTGACTTGTGATCTACACCGACAGATTTACTCGTGCGCCTGTTCTTTCCGCGTGTTGTAACGTGTTGTTGGACACCTAATTGAGACTGCTCTCATGTCCGAAAAAAGTTTTTTGTAAGTCTTATAAAATACGTTTCCAAACCAGTCCACTTGCTAGAGTAATTCAAGAGAGATCGTAAAACCGGCATCCCTGGCCAGCTGACACAGAAGTAACCACCGCGTGATCTATGCTAAAAAGAACAATTTTCCAGTGTTCTTAAGGAGCCGAAAGCCATGGCGTATTATTCTGACCAACTTCCTGCCGCGACTGTCACCTGCCTGCGCGAAGACTTTTACTCTTGCAGACCATTATGCGGGGAATGTTTGCCCCTGAATTGGAGCCATGTCTGCCATCGGAAGCTGATGAAGTAAGACTGTGTTTTTGTATGCGAGCCTCCACCGACGTCGTTCGGGGCTCTCCGCTGAAGAGAAAAAAAGGTAGCCTTCAGGGGGCATGCCTGATTTAGTTCCGGTAAACAAGGCTGCAATATACACCCTCCAAGAGCCCAGTTCTCTTGTTGGTCGTTTATATATTTATGACATACGTTCGGCCTCAGTGATTCTGTTTTGTACAAACCGACGCAAAAGCAATACTTAAGGACTTAGACAAACTTGACTGAAAAGAAAACACAATCGATAATCGATACCTCCTCTACTCGCAGTCATCTACTAAGGAGGAGGAAGAAAGTTTATGAGGAAAGACAGGGAGGGTAGCCAGTTCTTAGACTTGCTGGCTACCCTGTGCTGGGGAAAGGGTGAGGGGAATAAAAGTTGTTAAAAAGAAATGTTGGGTAGAGAGAGAAAAATGCTAAAAATTGCGACAGAGGAAAGGCAACATCAAAGAGTATGAGACACTAAAGTCTGTCTCTGAGGCCAGTTGTCCGCAAAAAACTCAGCAAAGCTTTTAAAGCCTTCTGGGGTAGGATGGGCTCGGCCAATGACCCAGAATCCTTTGTTCTGACAAAGGACGATCGTCCAGTCTATCCAGAGTTGCATTGAGCTTTTGTCATTGCGCGTTGAACTGGGTGCACTCACACAAAAGGTGCGCGATGGTTTCTTCGCAGCTGCAGTAAATTCATGCAGAAGAGCTGGCCATTCTAATGAGATAAGAGTATGTGTTCGTGAAGGCCACTCCAAGCTACAGGTGGCATAGAAGAGTCTCCTCAGCTCGAGATATCCTTGGGGGAGTACGAAGTTGCAGATCGGGATCCAAGTTATGCAGGTGCGCGTTTGTGAAGTCTGTTGAGTTCTACTGTACCAGTGTGAGGTCACGTGCAAGCGAACGAAGTCTTGTAGCTGCGTCGGTTCTTGAGAAAGGGATGGCTGTGTAATGGGTTCTATTGTGTGCAGATCTAGCGGCTTCATCTGCGCGGTCATTGCCATATATACCGCCATGACGTGGTATCCACTGATACACTATGCTGTGCTGTTTCTCGATTGCTTGGTGATTAAGAAGCCTTAATTCAGCTCCTAACTGCTCATTTTAAATGTAGCGCTAAAAATAGGACCAGCTATGTGAAATGTCGCAGGGAAGTTGTCTAAAGTGTTCCCCTTTCCTGTGGTGCATGTTATGTCGCACAGATCGGAAAGTGTCTGAACGACCGACTGAGGTATCATGCTGACAATGTCAGAAATGGGAAAGATTGGTTTCTTGCACAGCATTGCACTGCCTGCAGCTATAATCTCCTCTTAGAAATCACAGTGACGCAGAATAAGCACACTGATTATCGCACCTCAATCATCGTCGAGGCCGCACAGAAGATATACGCGACCAGCCCTCATACATTAGCAGGCCTTTCTTGTCGCTATCCGAGAAGCAATTGATGTTCCTGGAAAGCATCGGCCAGAGGAACTATACAATGACACTTTTTAAGTCCTAAATGCCGTTTTTTATCTTGGTTTTTGCAGCGTAGCTGTTATGAGATCTCCAACTCGAGTCACGCGCAGTTGTCAGCCACCGCCACCGCCGAAGTCCGTAACCATATCGCACGAAATTAGAAAAAAAATCCTAGCACCAATTACCCAGTCCGGCTCAAACCTGGTTCCGCTTGGTGCCAGCCCAGTATTCTACCACTGAGCTACACCGGTGTTTGGGACTTGTTGGCAAACTTCCCTTAGGCAGGCTTGATGTCAGGAAAGCACTCGCGTTAACACGACTTATGAAGCGTTTAAAACAGTGAAAGAACAACTAGTCTTCGCACAATGCGAATAGCGTAACGAGTGGTTTGTCCTATAGTCCAACCCATTACAAAAGCTTGTTCTTGTTCAGTTAATAACTGTGGTGCATACCCACTTCGGGCATAATTCCTCATCGCCGTTAGCCACTGCATGAACAATTGGCACAAAATTCCTTGCAAATGTGTAGCAGATGCCCCGCTTCTCAGAAAATTGATGAAAAATGAAACAGCTAAAGCCAGTATACTACCATAACGTTTCCTAATAATAATGCCGTAGTGTGTATCGAACACGTGTTCTTGCAGCAGTTACGCAGTGAGTGTTCAGAAAAGGTTTTGAAAGGCCGCTCTTCTAGCTTTTACTGTGAATGTGCTGCGCCTTCCACTCAGCCATGGCGTTTTTTTTGTTTTTTCTCTCTCTGCCTTGGTCATTATTGTTTTGTTCATCGTTTGTCACATACCTTGTTATTTCGTATATATGATTTTGCACTCTGCACTATAAACTCATTTGGAAGTCGCACTCGTCCTCTTGTCCTTTTGTCATCGTTCTGAGTTCGTGCTACAACAGGGGTGATTAAAACTACTTTGCCGCCAATGCCCGCCCTTCGGCTAATCCCAACCAACATGAATCGTATTATTCAGGTCTCATAAGCGAAATCAGGCCAATACTCACGTAAACACTTCTTCGAAGCGGCCCTGGATGTATTTGAAATGAATGACGTCAAGTTGGCCACTTATATGCAAGGGTTAAGCATGAACAATAATTAGGAAACACCGCATGTCCTCGAACTCAGAGAAATAAAAAGAAAAACGTGCAATATGACGCTCCTAATGTTCTATTCGCTTAGAAGTGTGGCAGGTTGGGCTAGTTGGTATGGCATGACGATAGTTATAGCGCGAGAACAAAACGACGACACCGAGTCCTTCGGGTCCTTCTTGGCTCTGTGTCGTCGTTTTGTTCTCGCGCTATAACTATCGTTCTACCCGCTGCTATGGAAACTTAGCGAGTTAAAGTCATGTCTGATCGAATCGTAGTAGCCGAACCTCCCGCTGCGAGTGCTTGGGATCTTCTCACGTTGTTCTGCTGGTGAACGTGTGTCCATATATTGACCATACCACCGTGAATCGAAGCGACCATTATGTTCACTTACGAGGTGGTGGCAAACACATCCTGCACTTCCATTTCGATTGTTATGACAAGTCCAATTCAGAGGTAATCATACCCAATATTTCGTTTGTGCGGTTAAGCAAAGAAAACAAAAACACACCACAGCCTCTGGTTTCCGCAGTGACCTTGGGGCCATTTTTTTATTGTTGTGTTAGCTGCCTGACCTACGACATAGTGCAGAGCGAAACTAGGAGCACACGCACTAAATGTTTTTGCCGTTTCTTCGAACTTTGCCTGCTTCTTCCTAAAAAAATAAGCCCTAGTCTTTAGCTTTGCAACTTCGCAAGCACTTTGGAACAACTTAGTGTTGAGGGCTGCTCTTTAAGAAGTTTGGGTGCTCAGCTCACTGTGGCTACAAGTTTACCTCGTGAAGTTCAATTTAATCCAAATAAAACTGAAACCCACATATTCTCACAGTTTTTACATACATTATAAAATGCTTAATTAGATGAAAATGTGAATTACGCAAATATCTGCTTGTTTTTCAAAAATAAAGCATTTGCTGCGGGCTTGTTTATACAGTGAGATTATTCATTTTGTGAAGGAAAATAAAAAAAAGTATATTATTGTCGCATGGACTTTGGTGCCTTCAATTACCTAAGGTCTTTCGATAGGCAAGTACAGTTCGTTGAGAAAATAATTTTGATGATTCAGAGGGCGCAGCGCTACTATAAATTAATGGTATGCTCTCTCCTATGTCGTCATGACAAACAATTGCAGTAGACTTAAGCGATCTGTTCAATATTTAAATTTATAATCGCAAGCTGCAGCAAATTTATAGAATTGTGGTTAAGAATGGGAGTTTAAAAAGAAGTAATAATGCTACAAAATGGCAAAGCAAGCTACAAAATGGCAAAGCAAGCGTGTTCGCGGCACGTAGCAACAATACAAATTAGGTTATGCAGCCGTACATATCTCGAGTAACAAAAGCATTCTGGGTGTTAGCTACGAAATAGCGTTCATTTTTGAAAAAAAAAACTTTTTAGTGTCGCACAATGCAAGAAAATAACAAATTTATGCTTTGTTCTCGGCCCGAATCAATTATCGAGAGCCTTTTGTTTTTTCGCAGAGAGCCGTGGACCGGCATCTTGCTAAACAATGCAATTACCGGGATAAACTTGTTGAAAGCATTCGATGCGTGAATATAAATCAAGTGAACCGTAATTGCGACTCCTTGTTGAAGTAAACATGTCTGCTGAATGAGTAAGCTTGGTCGTGTAATGTAATCGGGCGATTATACGCGAACGCATTTAGCATTATCCGCTTTTAACCTAAACAGTTGCTAGGGCCTCTTAGAACTCCCGCCATAGCTGTTCTGTGTTCTTGCTTTGTTGCTTTGAAGATATTAAAACAGAGATCACCAGACCTTTGTAGACTCCGCAGCACAGTCACAGAGTAAGCTGATTTAATGACATAACAGCTGATTGTACCCTCTCTCAAGCATTGTTCACGTTATGTATGTAGCTGGAGAATGAATACGCAAAACAGACCAAAATTTTTGTCATGACTTGTTCAAGATCTCCCCAACAGTTCTGCCGGAGACCCCACAACTTCATCACTATAACCAACCTTTCGCTAGCAATTTAGGGGAATGCATGCCACTTCAACTCTTTTCTAAGCTTTTTTATTTTCTGTGCGAGTTGAAGGAGGTTCGCAGACCGCAGGGTAGAAGCAGTTTTCTCCTACGCTAATTCTCGCTTTCGAAGGATGCACCAGAGGAAGTACATAAATGTATAGTTTCCTAAAATTACCTAGAGGAAACTATGCCACTGCGATCATTCAGCACCACGGGAATGATCGCACCAGGAATTTGGGCGATTGTTTACTTTTGTATTTTTGATTGTGTTTCAAATAAAAGCACGACTCATTATAAACCACGCGGCCCGATTTAAATTGGTCAGCCAAAAAGGTCAAGGTGGTGAAGTGCAACTGCTGGAGATTTGTTGATTGTTGTCTGGTGACAAAGCGACTCCGGGCCCCGCGAACCCAAATCGAGCTGAAAGAATGAAAATTAGACAAAATTGCATATTGCCCATCACTTTTATGCTGGCTGAAAGATCTTGCAGTGTAGCTGCCATAGAAACAAGCGCTAGAGTCCCTTCTAATGCATTTATTGGAAACTCTATGCATAAGAAATCTCATAACAGACAATGTCATCAGTGTTGCCAAATGCGGGAGAGCAATAACAGCTCAGTTTCAGTAAAAAAGTAGCATTATTTAAGTGAAAAATCCACCAAGTAACTGAAAAAGTGGCTAAACAAGTTTTTCAAAGAACTTTCAACTTATTATACACGCGCAACAAACCTACTGGCAGTTGTTTTATTTCGCAGTCTACACACAGCTCTCAAGTAGGTTTTCGTTTTTCACGCAACTACACAGAGTATGCATAAACGAAGAGAACAGAGTTCCTGCGGTAATTCCAATAGTTTAGGAGAGGTGTTGTTGCAGCGATGTGTCAAGGCTTGTGCACTCATCAAAGAAGAGCTGGGAGTGCATCAGAGCTTTGTAAAATTTTTCGGTGTGTGGATATTCGAAAATATTGAATAAGGAATCAAGTAGCGCAAATCTGAACCAAATATTTGTAATAGCTTTTGAATAATCAGCAACGGAGGAGACCCCAACAGAGCAACGCGTTGAAAAATTGACAAATTCGTTCATTGTTTTATTTAGCGATTTCCCAAGAGGCATGTAGTCCAAGGTGCATTCGAGATACATGAAAGTCAGGTGACACCGTAATCATGCTGTTATGGGAATATTACTGGGCGAATAATTTCTTTTAAACTCATTCGTCATTGAAGCAAATGTCTTCACTGCCTTAAGAATTTCATCAAACTCCTATCACTCCTCTTGCAATACTTACATGAAACTGGCCAGTGAAGTGGTATCTGCTGCTCAAGAGAAAGTGCAGTCGTTCCATGTCAACAGAGATGGCAACTTCTCCGTAAGTGTGTCTACAGTTGCGGCATCCTCAAGACTTCTTGAGTTAACACATGTTGCTGGTCTTGAAGTGGCATCGTAAATACCGGAGTCAGATGTGAAGAACCTAGGATAATTTAGAAAAGTACCAGTAACGTACAGTGAAGATCAACTGCTTGCATATCTAAGAGACAGCGGTGTAATCTCAGTCACGAGACAGCCCTCCGTCATAATTCTGCAAAGGTACATTTACTCGGCAGGGTCATTCTTGAATTCTCGCCCGACAAGTCATTGCCATCTCATGTTCTCCCAGGAAACACAATTTATCTGGTGGAAGAGCACCTACAGCCCGCTACACCATGTTGCCACTGTCAGCAATATTGGGATGTTGCGAAATCGTGTCATAGATAACTTCGCTGCAAAATATGTGCTGGAGCACACAATTACAAAGAATGTACATTAAGGTATCATTCCAAATGTGCTAGTCGCAGTGGAGATCACGTGGCGTCGTATGCTGGTTGTCCGAAACATCAGGCGGCTGCTCGACTAAAGCGGCAAGAACTTCTGCTCGGAAAAGCTCCAAAAAAGGAATCGCCTTGTCCGAATTCCGAAACTGTGCATACACTCCCTATGACTTCAATATCAGAGAACAGTAAGTCATCGCTATCGTATGCGAAGTTAGCCAAGCGTGCTTCAGCACAGAAAAAGAAAGGTACAACCAAAATGGGCCGTAGAGGATGATCACCAAGTGTTGAAAGGCAGGCAAGCGACAGCAGGACACCAAAATTGTCAGCAAATCAGGATAACCATGCGTTTACACCTCTCATCTCATCAAAGCCGAAGGCACAAGAGCAACCAGCACCGAAAACAAGTGATGCCGATATGGGTATGCCGATGCTTTCCCTTTGTTTTGAAGGCAATCCTGCGTGTATTTCCACAGGCCAATGACCTTCCAAAGGTGAGCGCCGTTCTTTCATTAGAGCATCTACCAGTATAGCAACAGATTGTTGTAAAGCAATATGACTGTACAAATGGTCAACTGTTTGCGCAACACAGCTGTGTTTCAGTGGAATGCTGATGGCCTTAGGTCCACAGGCTTGGACTTAAGTAAGCTGGTTGCTCAGTATACCTTTCCAGTTTTGTGTCCTAATGAAACCAACGCTGTCTGTGAATTTAGGATTTCCAATAAGGTGGCATATTCATCAAGAAATATTCAGTCTTCAGCAAGGCACTGTAATGCGTGTGGCGGGACATACCCTCTTTTCTTTTATACTTGCCGGACTCGGACGTGCCAGAATTTGTAGACTGCGAAATTTATTTCCAGAAACTTACCATCACCGTAAATTGTGTTTATTTGCATTCATCGACACACATCACTGAATCATTCCTGGTTTATCAGGTAGAGTCCATAGACCTGCCTTCATCTGTGCAGATTTTAATGCCCACAATAACTCGCTGGGCAGTACTCCTACCGATTCCCAAGGGAGAACGTTTGAAAAAACAATTGATAGTTGTGGTGTTGTTGTACTGATTAATGGATCAGTAACGCTTTCAATATGTTATAATTATTCCGGCTGTCTAGATTTGGCTATAGCCTCTCCTGACACTGCCCGAGATATGAACTGGTGTAAAGACCTCGAAACACGAGTGAGTGTCCATTATCCCAGTTCTTATGCAACCCCCAGGAATGCAAGTGCAAACGACAGTATTAACCCTACAGCTAACTCACTCACTCATGCGTACGCGTTCCGCATAGTGATGGCCGACACCGCCGACTGTGCACACTGCGGAGATGAAACAATTCGACATATCCTGTGTGACTGCCCGGAATACAACCTGGGAAGACGACACCTTTTTAATACACTAAACAGGTTAGATGACCAGCCGCTGTCAGAAGACAGTATACTGCGCCATCTTCATGACTCATCGTCACAGAAGAAAGCCGTGCAAGCGCTGCCGGGCTTTTTGCGAACTACTGGCCTGTCGGAACGCCTCTGAGTGGACTGATTTTGTGTGTGCGTGTGTGTCGGTGTTTTTCTCTTATTTATTTTTTAACTCTCTCTTTCTCTTTCAATCCCCAATTCACCAACCTCAGTGTAGGGTAGCATACCGGATACTAGCATCTGGTTAACCTCCCTGCCTTCCTTTTTTCTCGTTTCTCTCTCTCGCACAGGAAACTATTTTGTTACCATACTAGACGTGACTTGACGGGAGTTAGTGAACAGGATACATTTAAGTCCTAAATTAAAAGCAGTTACTCCCATGCGACAAACTTTACAGCCATCCCAGCAGGCCACTCCAGTTGTACGTGCAGACTATGAGTGCTGCACTTCGAGACTAGAAGATTAGAAGGAGAGTCAAGTCACACACGTGCAATCTAACCAACACATGCAAAAGTTAGGTCAGAAAAAATTGCGCGCTTTCTACAATTTATGACCCCATTCACTTCACTTCAGAAAATCTGGCAAGCAATCACTGTTTTAAGTCATCCAGTATACCAGGGAAACCCATTCAGAGCATTAGCCATATCCCTTGGAGAACCGGCCCGTGATTTTGCTAATAGGTTTTGCGCACTTCTGACTGGTTCTGGGCAACTGGTTCACAACACTTCTGCACTGCCAAACTCTCTAAAGCAGCAAATCCAAGATGCATACGCTTTATGACATGCTCAACTTCATAACACGTATTCTCTACTAGAGCTGCATACCGCTCTATCACTAACCCGCGTAAGAACGGCAACAGGTTCCGACAACGTAGCGTACAGTGTTCTGAAAAATCTAGGTCCCAATGATATGCTAGTTCTTTTACGGATATATAACGACATGTCAATGAACGCGTACCTTCCAATGTGTTGGAAGGTCGCGAAAATCGTTCACTCCTTAAGCCCCGTAAATCATCGCTTTCGCCTGACTCATTTCAACCAGGCAGCCTCACTAGCTGTGTATCTAAATTCATGGAAAAATAGTTGACAGGTTACAGTGGTGGTTTAAAGCTAACAACTTGCTTCGAGAACAGATGGCTGGCTTCAGACGATGGCGATGCAGTATGAACCGCGTCTTCAACCTCTTTACAATTTTAGAACATGAGAGGAGCTGTGTAAACATGGTTGTTGCGGCGTTCATAGATATAAGAAATGCATTCAACTCTGTGAGCCACCTATCTGTGCTGCACGGGCTTACCTCACTAGGGCATCACGGTCACGACCTTCAATTATTCACCAACTTCCTGCATAAGAGGCAAAAAACATTTCTACCAATAACACAGACAGCGGTCGCTTCAACTTGATCCTAGGTGTATACCTAGGAAGCGTTCGAAGTCCGCTTCTTTTCAATGCTGCAATGGGAAGTCTTCCCGAAGTTCTGCCCGCAGCCTTGTACATATGCATGTATGCAGACGCTATATGCATATGGACGTCGCAAATATCACTGAAAGTGATGAAACATTTCCTTCAGCAAGGACTAAATGCAATTAGTGACTACCTTAAAGGGTGAGGCATGTACATTTCTCACGCCTAATTGATAGTTCTGCGGTTCACGAGAAAGAGAGTGAAAAACTTGAATATTTTTGTGGAGAGCCAGAATATCGAAATCGCACGAAAGCATCGCTTCCTTGCTGTTACATTAGAAAGCCATCTTAGGTGGAGTCAGCATATTGCTGATCTAGAAAATGAAGTGAACTCCACCATGAATGTTATACGTCGCATTGCGGGAAAAAATGGTGTTGTACATCAGCGTCTCCACTCCTCGTTCATTGCGCACTAATCCGACAGAAAACTGCCTACTCCGCGCCGGTTCTCCACAAAATCTCTCAACTTCTTTACACCGGCTTCAGTTGTTATAAGCACGTAGCTTAGGCATGTGTGTGGTGGTTCAACAGGCAACATCGATTTCTCTGACACTGGCAGAGGCAAGAGAACCAGACATTATAGTAATTAGAAATGTTGAAACGTGTCGGCACCTCTTTCGTCTAGTCGTGCAACACCCTTCACATCCGGTTGAATCAAAGATCGTGAACCGTTTCAGAGCGTCAACAGTACATTTCACAGCTTTTTGTGTCGACAAATTGGCCACTGGAACGAAATACTCGCCATGGCTGCTTGAGCTACCAACTATTGAAACATCAAAAGAAGAACTTCACAGCAAACATGAAGTGCCAATCATTGCCGCACAGCAGTTTGCATCACATCATCTGTTTGACAGGTACCAAGGCTACACTCCCGTCTACACTGACAGCTCCGTCACCAAAGACACGATGGCATCAGCATTTATTTATTTACGGAATCACACGAAGAATATTGCCACACGTATGTGCCAGTGGTGGCGTCAAAGGTGGAACCAGCGATGAAGAGTCGGGCCATGCACTTTCCAACCGGTGTCATCAAATGACCTCCTGCAAATCTTATATTGGGACCGTGCAAAGACATCTTCACCTTCTTTAGTCTGCCGCGCAGCTGTAGGCCTATTATAGAAAAGTGGAAGCCGGTGTCCACAAGAGCTGTCACTTGGTGGCCGTCAATGTGAACAACGATCGAGGTGAGCGCTGATAACGTCGTTTGCGTCAGCAGTTCTCCCATTCGTTGGATTAGTCGTTGCTATCGTCGTCTTCGGCATCAGTGGCTTCGAGCTGTCATATGTCTGCAATGAGGGCTGTTCGGAAGTTAGATTATTGGCACCCCCCCTCTCCCCGAGGTCTCTGTGTATAGTTTCTCCATCATGGGTAGGGGACCTGCCCCAGGTGATGTCGGCAAAACTGCGACGATTAGGTAAACTGCCCTGCGCAGAAGTTGGAGAACGTGACACAGGCTTTATTGGATTCTGCGGCGGTGTGTTCATAGGAGTTTAATTGTACGTGCCTATTCAGGGTAGCGAGGAAATATTGAGTACTGAGCGTCCTGATAACGGCAAACTCAGTAAACGTACCCAGCTTCGCCACAATGAAACCATACAGATTGACGGTCAGTGGTCCACCACAAATTGGTTTTCTGACGCTGGTAGGTAAGCGGGAACTCACTATTGAACCACGTTATGGGCTTCACACGTTGGCTATATGATATTCATCTAGTCGGCGAGATCGGTTAGGTTGGGTAAGTCGTCGACGCTGATAGCGGCTGTGTTTGCTGGTGGTCCAGTCATTGGAGTCCACTGTGCCGAAGGCATGACGACGGGGTGTCGGACTACATTAGCATAAGTAAGATGTCGTCGCACATCATCAGAGCCAGTTGATTAGAGAGCCTGATTGATCTCGTCCCAGACAACATCAGCGACAAAAGACAATGCCGGCGTCAGTTTGGTTGCAGGAATTGAAGCAAGCGGCTGAAGCTCTCCCTAAAAATCTCCCGGATGACTTCCCGCAGAGGCCTGTCGTTGTCGCAGAGGTTCGCAAAGCCGTAACAGGACTACTCGCTCGAACGTTTGCCGGGTTCTGCTGGCGGTACTGTTGCTGTAGGGCCCTTTCAATTGCAGTGGCTTCTTTCATGAAGTCAGCTACTGTGGTTGGTGGATTTCTCACAAGCCCAGCAAACAGTTCCTCCTTCACCCTTCGCGTTAGATACCGTAGCTTCCTGTCTTCCGGCATTTCGGGATATGCCCTGCCGAAAAGACGGGTAATGTCTTCGGCGAACATAGCAACGCTCTCAATTGTTGTTTTAATTCGTACTTCCAAGAGACGTTGCACATTCTCTTTTCCGTCGAGAAGGTGTCAATCAGCTTGTTGCGGAAGTCGTCCGACGTAGCCATGCTTCTTTTCCTGTTTGACGCATAGGCGTTCTATTTCAGGTAGAAGTACACATTCGCGAGCTTGACGTTTCGGGTGGCCCACTGGTTGTACTTTCCGCAGCGTTCGAACTGGTCCAGCCACTCTTGGGTGTCTTCATAGGTCTCACCATGGAAGCAGTCAGGAATCATGGGATTCTGAAGTGTCATGTGTGATGGAGCTGAAGTAACCATGGTGGCTGAAGAAGGCAAGCGATTGCTGGCACTCTCTGACAAGGGATGGAGCTCGGAAGCGAGGCCTCGCAGACGGCGACTGAAACGGTGGACTGGTGCCTCGACGTGTGGTAGCGATTCCGGGCTCAATTGTCGAATCCGCGAAGGTGTGCCAAGCATGAAGACGTACCGAGAACCTCCACCAGTGTGAAGACTCGGGATCGACGAGTAAGCTAAGTGCCTCAAACAAATCCGCTTCACCGATCACACAAAAAAGTTTGTTTGTTTGTTTGTTTGTTTGTTTGTATCCTCTAATCCATGGCTCGTACCCACTCTGGGGGATTGGCCAAGAGAACATGTAGTCTCATATGGACGATAACTGCATTATTGCCTACAACGAAAAAAACGGGGAGGGGAGTTGTATAGTGAAGACAGTATGTTAAAAAAAGAAAGAAACCAAAGATTTAGGTAGTGAGAAAAAAGAATCAACAACAATGTAGACACTAATAGCTAGAACTTGATTTTGGGAGCCGACCAGACAGCTGGTTTTGCCAAACCCGATTAATTTGATATGTCACGGATTTATCCAGAATTGAAAATTACTTTTCGACCTGGTTTTCTTTAGTATCTGTTAACGTGGGCTTTATGTTGAAAAACGTTTAGAGTCTTGAATAAAATTACACACCGCATCGAATGCATCTCTGTGGCAATTTCCCAAAACAGAGGCACCAAAACTTAGAACATTTTCTGTGGTTAAATTTAAACCTATATTCGCAAATGGAATATCTAAAAGTCGTTTCCTAATTATTGCATAGTTACGACATGAGCCAAAATAATGTTCAATAGTTTCTGATTCTTCGCAGAACGGACAAAGAGGGGAAAGTGTCAGACCAGCTCTTTGTTAATAAAAATTTAATGGGGGGACACGGCACCGGAATCTGGAGATTATAAGTTCAAGTTTTTTTGACGGACTCCACTGGGCTTTTCATGGACATTTGAGGGGCTGATAATCTGTCCATTGTGTGATATTTTCTAAACTATCTGTAAAAATAGCGAATTTCCTATATCTAACCCCTGATAAGTATTCTAACTCGGGAAGTACTGAAATTACTGGTACATCGAGTGATGCTCGTGCCAAAGCATCTGCCAATTCATTTCATTGTAATCCGCAGTGACCTGGGACCCACACCAATTTGAGGAGTTTTAAATGCGGCGGTGCTAATGTGTGGAACGCTGCTAGGGCACGAGATTGTTCAGAGGTTGTGAGAGCTGCACACACCGAAAGTGAGTCTGTTAGGATGATTGCACTGGTCTCGGTCGTAGGAATTTTACGAAGAGCTAAAATAATAGCTACTAGCTCGGCTTCATATATAGGAGTGAAATCTGGAAGCCTTACTGAAAAAGACCAGCCGAGGAAATCAGACGCAACTCCTACGCCTGCCTTTTCATTGTTAACAGAAGCATCTGTAGCTATTACATTTTTGTTTCTGCATGTACCAAGTAATCGTTTAATGTAGTGGTCAAAAATCTAACAGATTGTATCTTGGCTTGTGGGGGGAAGATTTCATCGTACTCTATTCAAATGTTGATGGTTGAGGAATTAGTTTCAATTACTGTGCTAATGTCTACATTTATGCAATCCAGTTTCTTTTTAACGAAAATTATCTGAGGGATATGAAATCGAGGCCAATGTGCAAGAAAAAAAGTCAGGGTCGCTGATAAATGCGTACAGAAAAAAGACTGCAACGTCTTCTTAGTCTTTGCTCTCGGACAAAAACACACGAGCTGCTTTGTTGTCGCGACCACTGGCACATACGCGCGGCAATATTTTGCCAAATATTGGAAGGAAATTGCAGAAAATCAGCGGGCTATTTTCTACAGCTCTTGTGATGCAACTTGTCGCCAGGGCCAAGAGGGCAGTCGGAGCCAGATGGTTCCTGAAATAGGGAACTCTCCCACCTTAGGATGACACCAGGCCTCACTCGGAATACTGTTTCTAAGTAAACGTTTATTTCTCTCTCTCTGTCTCTCTTGCGATCTACTAGTGCTAATAAAGCACATCATTGGACAAAACCGGAAGTCATCTAGGGGCTGTGTTCGTATACCTTGAAAGGGTCTGCGCTCGGCGACACCTTTTCTTGGCTTTAGAGCGATGGCTACAGAGCCAAATCGCGGACATCCTACCGCCAGTAATTGTAGTTCTACAATAGCGTCTGCATTTTTACCGAGAAATGTAGTTCACTCTATAATAAATGCGAAGCATTTCTTAGCGAACTTCGGTGAATTTGGGCGTATCTATCTATCTATCTATCTATTTATCTATCTTTCTATCTCTCCCTCTCTCTCACTCTATTTCTCTATCTATCTATCTATCTATCTAGCCGTCCATGACTTTTAGCTCTTCTGGTCGTTTCAATAATGGTATCATTGCCGAACTTCGTACGGTATAACATGACTGTATAAGGAACATATTTGACTAGTCATAACATGAAAATTATGACATGTATGTCATGCATGTCATGATTTACACTTCATGGTTCTGCAGCTCTTGCGGTGGTTTCATTCACATTGCATGCTGCAAACCTGGTATGGTATGGCATGGTTGCGTGGGGAACACAAACGACAGGCCCTAACATGAAAATCATGACATGCGTGTCATGACTACACGCCAGGCTCATGAGACGCTAGCGGCCGTTTCGCTAGTGTGAAATGTACCAAATTTGGTATACAGTACGTGAATGGAAGACGAAGGTATTTGACTGGTGCAAACATGATAATCATGAGATGCGTTGCATGTGAGAACATGACTACATGCCACAGTTAAGGCGCCAATACATTTCGACGTGACGTGGTGTGTGCGCTCGCCAGCATTCATTTCGTTGCGACACGCCGGCGTTGCTACGCCAGGCGCCGGTCCTGCCAAATATTCGCAGGCACGCACCGGGCTGCGTCGCTTTGACGCATGTGCGTTTTAGCCCAGCCGGCGTCCCTCAACCACGAAAAGACGGAGACACAGTGTTGTCTGGGTAACGCATCGGCGCGAAATGCAGAATGTCGCATTTCGCGCCAGTTGCCGTGGGGCCGCGCCGACGGACGCTGGTTGTGCCTGGCGTCAGACTATAGAGCGCTTGCGTTTTGCTAACGTTGCGTGGCTGTGCCCAGCGTGCGTGCGCGTCAACGATACATTGGATTATATTCGGCCCTTCATGATGCGCTCGTGGCCATTTTGCTAGCTCCACATATACGAAATTTGATGTTACGTGACTTCAATGGATGACGAAGGCTATTGGCTGGTGCAAACATGAAAATCACGACACGCGTGTCATGTACGAACATGACAAGATACCACGCTCACAGCGTGCTCGCGGCAGTTTCTCTAGCTCCACATATACTAAATTTGGTATCACGTGACGTGAATAGATTACGAACGTAAATAACATATTCAAACAAGATAATCATGTCACGGCAGGTATGTATGGAATCATTTGCCTCCATCTCGGAATTTCGAGCTTATTTCAAAGTGACATATCAACATTTCTCGTTACCGTGCTTCGTATATCATTGATTCCCACTGTACGTGGGATCTGTCTTTTTTTTTCTACGTGGAGCTATTTGTGACAGGACGCAGCTCCCAACATCAACATAGTCGTATTTACTTTAATTCATCCACTTCGAATTCGCGTTTTTGAACGCTCGAGAAAGTTACTTCCACATCAAACGCTTAGTGGCACCTGCATCTTCATGAAACGCTGATGACGCAACCCCGTCACTTTCACCAGCGTTACGAGATTCGCGCCAAAATTGACTACTTCGCATGTAGTGCTACATGTGCAGAAGATCCGCTACCATAGGTTTCTCTTCAGTACCAAGAATTGTTGTTCAACATATACCCTATACCATATCATGCAGCTGCTGCGTCGCTTGTTGTATGGTCTGCATAACAATTGTCTTCATCACTCGACCCGGTCTTCTCGCCTAGCAAAAGTATATTGCCTATAATAACAGGAACTTTTCAAAGAGCTCTATGTGATCACTAAAAACTGAGTGTTTGGCGACGCGTGTCCTGCACACTTCGTTAAAAGCCACTTCCTACAGTGAAAGATTGTTGGTGAACTTAAGGATTTACAGTGTGCAGTGTGGCTTCCATGCACGAGCAACAAGGTCTCAGTACTGCTGACAGGAAATTCCTTCAGTGTGATCTTTGCTCAGCCGGTGTCATACACTTGCAAGACAAAGAACATATATTTCTCAAACTTCGCCGACTCCTCGCAAAATTCCCGTTGAAGTTGTAAGAAAAATCGACCTTACAGATTGGCGAATGAAGGAATGCGCCGTAGTCATGTCTTTTTCATTTTAGAGGAGCCTTTCACAATCCGCTTTAGGAGGAGCTCAATGACTTTTCCTTTATTCTATTTTTCTATGGTGGATGGTGGGATAGGACCCGGGTTGATTACCCTTTCCCCCGCTTCACCCAAAGGAATCTGCGGTGCTTGCTTTTGATAACGTTTATTAATTTATTGTACGCGCCACATTCCTTTCTAGTCTAAAGGGCTAAAAGACACTTTCATCGATTTGAGTTTGTCCCCATTGCGAGCTTCATTACAATCTGAGTTTCCATCTAATATTTTTGCCTGATTTTTTAGCCTACTTTTTATACAATAAGCTTTTCCTAGGCATAACGCAATACTAAATTATTATAAAGGTACAATAACCACAGCGCAGGAATACTGAAATTCATTACCAGCGCATGCTCCTGCCAAATATCTCAGATATTTTCAGTGGATACGTTTCGCACGATATTGGTGGCCTTTGCTCACACGTGGGCTATTAAACCGAAAAAAAACGCGCCCAAGCTGTTTCTTTGTACTTGTGTTGCTGGCTAAAGATTCATTAGCAGTCCGGAGCTGCTCCCCTCAGAAATTGCTTATATCAACATCGTCAGCGTTCACATCTGTTCTCTTTTTGAAAGCGCGGGTAACGCCACTGCTTTTACACCGACTGGTGCTTCCAATTTTTAAGCATACTTTATGGGATACGGGCATTACTTTTCATTGAAAGCAAAATAAATGCGCATAACAAAATTTTAAATCTAACTGAACCGAGTGTTGCTGAAAGTTTGAGCCGTGTCTTCGTTTTCCCATGCTGTAATCTGTCCATTCTGTTGGCTTTTTTCTAAGTCATCGAAACTTTCACTTTCGTAATTGCGCTTCATTCTTGCACATGAACCTTAAATGAAATAAATTTCATGCACTGTAACAGTGCATGCAATTACAGGCGTGAAGCAACGTTAGCCAAACGCAATAACACGTCAACGCCCCCCCCCCCCCTATTATGTGTCATACAGACAGGAATCGATGCTAACCTACCCCGGGACAATTTGTTTGCAACTCAGTCTAGCATTGAAGTTTGTTTTACATGCATACATTCTTTTCATTGTGAAGAAATGCTTAATTGTGCTAAGGAAATATGAAAATGTTTCCTCTCTTCAGCGTAGGTAACTTTATACTGAAGGTCAGTAAGAAGCACCTTACGTGAGCAAAATATAGAATCTAGTCCCCCTTATTTTCTTCCTAGGAACATTCAAGGCAGTTCTTGAAGCCTTATTTTTTGTACATTTTACACCGGTTGTTGAATATTTCTATTTTCTTCGAACTTCTTGAATCATTTTGTTTTGTAAAAGAGAATAGCCACGTGGTCCTCTACGTGCACGTAAAATTGGGAA
Organism: Rhipicephalus annulatus; assembly: GCA_013436015.1. Taxonomy (NCBI): domain Eukaryota; kingdom Metazoa; phylum Arthropoda; class Arachnida; order Ixodida; family Ixodidae; genus Rhipicephalus; species Rhipicephalus annulatus. Next base: position 21,449 of record WOVY01006693.1, read on the forward strand.
CAGTGTGATTAGCCTACCTTGTTCCACGCAAACAGCTCTATATCCTAAGTAACATAAAAATGGCATGTCTACCTACCATCCTGTATATATTACAGCTATAATTCCAGAATGCTTCTAGAAACTATTGGTGATATGCCTGTCCTGATCTGCTGATGACCTCAACGTAAATTTCTCGCAGTTTGTAGATTTGGCTAACCTCCCTGTCCTTCCTCATTCATTCCTCCTCGTCGCAGTTTGCGAAAAGTTATTGCATATTGCTGTACTGGCCACAAAGTAGCTCATTTAAAATAAAAACTGTACCCACAAATATGCTGCCTATTTATTTGCTGCATTTTAAAAAGATTTAGGCCACATTGTAATGACATTCGAGCCCAAGAATCGCCCACTGCTCACTTTGCCATAGTTTGCACCATGCCTATTCGGTCAAGTAATATTTGCCGCTAAATTTGCAATTAGTTGTTATTGAAGAAAGACGTCTCGCATTTTAATGAATTGAGACAAGTGTCCCACAAGGACGAATCTTCAAAAAAATATTGTTGATACCTAAATTATTAACATTGTGCGCATTGATGAAAGTTTTCATGCTCTCCTTCATGCTTATAACTTGATCGTTATTTTATTCAAATAGCGATTCTATAAACGCTCTCAGCGCATATTCATCATTACCGTAGTCATCACCGACATGTCCCGGTAATTTATACGTACTTGAATCTATATATAAAAAGCTAGAAAGAAAAATTATCACAAGAAAAGTATTCCCTAGTGTTTGACCACATATTTGAACCAGCTGCCTCTGTCCCCTGCATGTTTTTTTAATATAAAGTATAAAACGTTTACTTGAAATTCTACGCATGAAGATTGTAGAGTAGGCGCGAGTAGGTGCGTGAGAATCAGGCGCCATCTGGCAGTAATTTCATGTAAGGAAAGTTTTTCCAGAACCCAAAGGCATTGGTAGGCGGCAGCACCATGTCGTTTTAGTTAGTAGTGTTTAGTAAAGTTGAAGGTGGGACCAGTTGGTGATAGTTCATGTTACCTTGAGAAGCAGCGCCGGAATACAAGCATGAAGTTGTAGTTAAGCGTAGTAAATACCAATTTTTGTTGATAGCTTGGCATGCTCAGCATGACGTTATAAGCACTGCTGTCTTTAGAATTACGTAGCTGTGAATTTTTTGCGTACCTATGCAATTACGTCGCTATGCATAAAACAACTTCAGCGCTTGGCACCTAACTACAATTTATCTTAGCCAAACGTCACGGCTGTATCGTGGGAGTATGTATGCAATTTTTGTATAATTGCAGAGCAAGCACGGCAGCCACAGTTGACGTTGCAGAAACAATAGAGCCTATTTGAAAAGTGGTTCGTCGGCCTTGCGTCGCTTTGTGGTAGAGGGAATAATCGCCACCAAGAAAGCTTGACAACTTTTATGGTACTTCTGCTTGGATGCTTGGATTCCTCCTGGAACTCTGACACTTATTCTTTGCATTCATCGAATCAGCGCTCCCAATGTCAGGTTTTTCTTAACGCTCACGCATTACAATTATCCATGTGTGTTCCAGTCGTTTCTGGGTAGATGCTGTATTGCGCGGGAATGCACATACCCGTAGGCGGCGCATTCCCGCCCGTGGGTATGTGCATGTAAATGTTCATGGCTTCACCAGCACGTCATATTCGTCGATCTATTTTACCCTCCCATATAAATTTTGATTCCCGCCAAGAGGGTGATCACGAGAGCACCCAGCCGTAAGTGGTTAGACAGACAGACAGACAGACAGACAGACAGACAGACAGAGAGGTAGACAGATAGATAGATAGATAGATAGATACGAAAAGTGCTTGCAGTACGCAAAGAAATGCTTCGCATTTAAAGCACGAAAAGAAAACATACAAAATCGTGACCCGCAGAAGTGCGCAATCGTCGGCACGTGATAATCTTGCCAAAATCACAAACGCCAGAAAAAGCAAACAAATGAAAGAAACCACGACCGGTAAACGGTTTACCATCATCTGTGTGGCATTAAGGTACGAAAAAAACAGAACAGGACAACTTAAAATACAAAATCCCAAAGCACATGCACATGTCGACTGTGGAGTTACCGGAGTGGAGTGGGAGGACAGCATACACTTACCGAATCACGCTTCGATTTTTACTGCTGAACTCTTCGTGATATACACAGCGGTAAAAAAATGCAATAGAAGATAACAGCCACAGCACAATTATATATAGTGATTTACTGAGCGCACTCCAATCACTCGCATCCAACAAAACCGGTTCCCCATTGTAGGATATATATTCAGACTCGCCACAGAGGCAAATCAAACTGGTAGAGCTATAAAATTATGCTGGATTCTAAGTCATGCTGGTACAAAATGAAATGAAAGGGCAGATAACAGTCCAAACATGGCAATGAAATTGCCCTTAAAAACCTAGAAATACATTCTACCGACTGTGCAGCAACATCTGAATGATCACTCAAGAAGCTATGGCAACTAAAATGGGATAAAAATCAAACAAAAAAAACTCCGCGTTATCAAACCACCGATTGGAGAATGGAACTCATGCAGACACCAAGAGCGTTTCATAGAAGTAGTTTTGCGCGGACTACGAATAGAACGTAAGCACCCGACCCCTAGTTACCTTCTGCGTAAGGAGCAACAGCCGACTTGCCAGAGGTGTGGAGAAATCCTGACAGTAATACATCTTTTGATCTCTTATACAAAACTAGAGCGGGAACAGAAAATTTTTTTTCAACCCCTATACCTTAAATAAACGCCATTTCATCGAGTTATTTAATTACCAGAACTATTAGGACCTGTTTTTAATATTTCTCTTGTACAGAAGCCATAGTTGTTTTTGCGCCACAAAGTTCGGCACAACAACAGCAACAACAAAACCCAAGGGCATCTATCATAAGGTTGAGAGGGTGGCTGTAGTAGGTGACTGATCATTCTACCGTATATGGATAAGCAGCACACGTTTTTAACGTGGAGTACAAGGAAAAGAAGCACAAGGCATTGGTACATTCGCAACTAAATTTGTTTAAGAAAAATACCTCAGATATATGCACTCACGCTGACCCCGAGCGACATAGAAATGAAATAACACGCACTGTAAAGTTATCCAATATCAAACTTTGTGCACTTAACGTTAAACTATTCGCTGCACTTGTACAAAATAACTTAGCAGAATAAGGTTTTCTATCCACGAAGCACAATATGCGTGCATACCCAAGTGAAAAAAAGAACGAAGCATTTGCAGCCTATATACTACAAATAAATACAATCGTATACCTAAGTAAAACGTAGAGTTCAGGGTTATTTGCACGACGATGAAATAGAACTTGAATGGGCTCAACACCGAAGTCGGCTACAAGAACCACCTTTGCAAATGTGATGATATACACACTTTCAAGTAAAGCCCTCCCAGGAAGGTGGCTTTCCGGTGACTTAGTCAAAGCAATGATCGACTAATACTGCAGCCAGTGCTACGTTAGTCATTCATCGTTAGGGAGAAAGATCAAGAAGAGAAAAGAATGAAGAAAAATTAAAAGGATTCATGAAAGACCACCCAGCTCTGTTCTCCCTTTGGGCCATGCTCACTAGTGCAACGTTGTCTTAATTGTTTCAGGGGCAAAGCTTCTTAAAGCGGCACCCGTTCGTCCCTCGTAGTAGTGCGTAACATGTCTTACGCTTTGACCTGCAAGGTGGTGCTGGTGGGAGCTATCTCCTGTGCATTGTTGAACAATAAAAAATTCGCAGCATGCGCGTTAACTGAAAGCCAATTTTTTCTGTCTCTTATTCCCCATTAGAAGCCATTGGCATGTACATTGGGCCCTATCTGACAAGAACGGGTTGCTACGTAATACTCGCTGGGCATAACCTCCTTGGTTTTAGAAAGGTTTAGCAAGCGTTGGGCCGCAGTGCCATGAATACATTGAACTAGTATCTACCATGAACTTGAGGTGGTTAAAGGTCGCAAGTAGACACGGAGCGCAAGCCATAAGAAAGTGTGCGTGTGTCACCTCTCGTTCAGTCTTTGGAATGTCCGCTGGATGGCGGTGCATCTATATGCGGAATATGTGATGAAAAGATGCGAGATGGTGGTACTTTTAGTGTTGACTAGATGGACGAACGGACATGCTGACAGATGTATGGACAAACGCGCGGATGGCTGCATGGACGGATGGACGCATGGACGGACGCAGAAGAAATGTACGGACGAACGCAGCAATGGACGCACGAATGGGCGTGTGGACGCACGAACAGACGCACGCAAGGACGAGCGCATAGACGCGTGGCGGTCACCCAGACGGACGCTTGGATGGACGGACGCAAGAACGAATAGACGTACATATACTTCGCCCCACTCTCCATCAATCACTGCGTAGATATGCTGCCATTTTTTTTCATGCTAAGATACAACGGGGTATTTCAAAAGTGTGTACTGACATTCCAATACAATGTGCATCATGACAATACAGTTTATGATTCATGTTTTTTATATAAATTTATTATTTAGCGCGTCTTTTCCAAGCTAAATAAACTCCATTCTAAAAGTGCACGCTCATTGACACCGCGGAGCGTTCTGTCTTCGATAGATAAGCGACTTTTGTTGCGTTGATAACTGCTCAAGAAACGCGCATGGGCTGTTTTTACCTAAAATGCGTATATTGAACACGCGAGTAATGTATTCACTCTTTTCTTAATGCTTCTAACCGTGAGGATCAAGGACACTTCTATTCCAAGTCAAACCACATTACTGTCGCACACGCTTATGATAACGGTTGGCAGCATCAGGGGCACTTAGACTGACAGTTTAGAAAATAAAAGAAAATACAAGGAAGTGAATTCATTTGTTGCAAATATATAAGGAAACCGTTTATTTTCAAGTTACCAGAAACAAGTGCGCAAAGAGCGCATTAGGCAATGGAATGAAAGAAGTGATTTAGGCAGTCAGCATCACATAGGAAGCACTATTGATCCCCTGATTGTCGTACTTAACTAAGGCTGGTTCTGGTTAGACTGACTTTCACTGCATAATTTGTCGGCAACTTTCTGTGCATTACCAAAACACCGTTCGCGTCATTGGTATGTGGGAGTTCCAAGGGCAGCTGCATGGAAGCCCGTATAGATACAGTAACAGCTCGAGCGTTCTTTGTTAGGAGCCGTTAACAAGAACCGCGTATTAAGATATTGTTCGAAGGGCTGGACATGTGGCGGAGCCGTTGCCGCTATTGCCTGCGTCGAGAAGATAAATGTCCCGCACGTCTGCATGCCTTAACACGCGCTCCTAACGCTACAAAGAACCCTAACAGCGCTGTAACACAATCTTTCAGGCTGTAACCAGTAACTGCTCTTCTTGCGGATTGCGGAGTCCGGAAAGTTGCCGAGTAAGTTCGAGAGTTACCGAAAGTAGGATTGCGACGGCACATGTATTCGCAATCCTGTTCGGATTCCGGTAGCCGCCTTGGTACTTGGCGCTACTTCGTCCGAGTTACCCCAGAAAGAAAGAGGAACGTTACACACAACCATTGAAATTGAGAGAGAAAACATAGAAAACATAATTTGTATTTTTTTGTAGTCTTGCCTCCGCCGAAATTGAAAGAAATTAGGCAGCTTAAAAAGCACCGTTTCTGTCGGTGGCATCTCACTCCAGGAAAGAGTAAATTTTCAGCACTTCAGTTATATTAATTTATGCCACTATCAGTATACCCCAGCTGAAGGCCACAATGACATTCCCTATGTTTTACGTGCATGGTCTAATAATCTACTCGATGAACTTGGTTGAATCGAACGTAGCTGATATTTCAAAAATGTGTATAAGAATCTCAAACATCAGCGAAACACGATCCTTGGTTGTCGCTATCAGCCTTGTTTTTTCTGTAGTGGTAGGCCCCTTAAGATGATTAAAGACGTATTTGGAGTTTCATTCAGCACGTTAAAATACTGACCGCCTAATTAACGAATTTATGCGGTCAAGTAAACTGGGAAAATTGATGTTCTTCATGTGTAAAACCCATTGCAGCTTTGGCAATGTGACTTCTGGTAATAATTTGCGAGGTAATGAAATTCGAACAAATTTAATGATTACACGTAAACAGACAGTAAAAAGAGCCCCATTCTTTTCAGACATTCAGAATTCACATATATTGCAGTGGCCACCATATTAAAATGGTGAATATATAACTTAGTAATGTACAGTTAACAGTGAAGTCTAAAGGGACAAATGAAGTTCTTCATGAGAAAAAATCATTACAGCTATGACAGAAAATACGGTCTCTAGAAGTACACTTTGGTCTAATAAAATTTAACATATGCTTTAAGTGTCAATATTTAGGCTAAATAATCAATATCACCCAACGGCATGACAAAACCGCATATATTATTGCTAGAGGGTGCCTAATATTTGGTTAAGTCCATCCGAACTGCTTGTCTGCTTTCTCTGTTTGCTCTATAGTTCTATATAACATGCCCTCAAGAATAAGAAGGCCATCGATTGTTTTCTTTGTTTTTGCGATTGATTACGAGTTTGTTATGTCACCTAATAAAGTTGTAAACGTTTTTCACCTGCTTTCAGGCTGTTATTAATTTTTTGAAACATCTACGAGCTCACCTACTTTCACCACTTGTTCCTATATAACGAAGAAACTTGCAAGTCTGGACTGAAAGTGAATTTTTTGCCTATCACCTCGTCATACATGATGACCATATTTTACCTATTTTCTGTAAATATCACTTACGCACATGAATTACTACTACGATGTTCAAAAATAAGAATTCCGTTTTTTCTATAGGATTTAGTGAAATAAAGGTGAGTGTGAGGAGAGTGAGAATTTATTAGAAGGCATAGAGGTCGGCCTGAGCTAGTTCGCTCTAGCCTGTTACTCTACACAGGGGATAAGAAAAGGGGAAAAAAGAGGGATGAAGGGTGATGATGGGGACAGGAAGAGGTGGTGCGTATGTACAGTAGCCACTTAGCATAGCACCCTACAGTCTTGTTTCTAGTCCAGTGCTTTTTATAAAGTCTAGAACAGCCTTTGTAGCAGTTTTTTACACTGTTTGGTCGTTCATTGCTGACAATATGTGGCTTTCACTTAATGGTGTTCGTCCAATGCTTGCCAACGTTGCAGTTAGCATTTTTCTTTGCGCCACGTATAATGCACAGTCAGAAAATATGTGAGCTATCATTTCGTGCACTTGGCAGCGTTCACAATTCGGGCTGTCCGCACGGCCGATTAGGTGGGTGTAGTGGTGAGTTAAGGCGACGCCCAGGCGAATTCGGTGCAGTATGTTAGCATGTCTTTGGCTGATTTTATCTGGAAGACGAAAAGTCATACCGGGGTCTGTTCCCCGCAGGCGCTTGTTCCGGTTATCTGGTAGCGAACAGTAAGTGGCAGCGCATTCGCGCATGAGTGATCTCAACATTTAGTTGACGTCACTTCGCGAGTACGGTACTTTGACGTACATAGGAGCGTTGTATATTGCCGCTCTTGCTTCGCTATCGGCTGTTTCGTTGCCAACCAGGCCGCAGTGCCCAGGAATCCATTGGAGTATAATCAAGTGACCGCTCCTGTGTGTTAGGTCAAACGCTTGGACGATTCCTAACGCTAACTCGTAAAATTGGCCTCTTCTTGAGCAAGAATAGATAGCTTGAAGCGCTGATTTTGAATCTGACAGAATCGCCCATTCACGCGGTGCTTGGTGGTTCACAAAGTTTATGGCTTCTTGTATAGCTAACAAGTTCTGCAGCTGTCGAAGATGACCTATTATCTAATTTGTACTGTCGGGAAATACTGAGTTGAGGAATCACGAAGGCTGCAGCTGAGGCGGATGAAGCTACGGATCCATCGGTGTAAATATGCACAGAGTCGCTGTATCGGTCATCTAAATGTGCCAAGGTGAGTTGCTTGAGGGCAATATAAGAAACACGCGGCTTATACAAAATGCGACTTATACGAAATGCGACTTCACGTATGTGAAGGCGCACCAGCGGTTTAGTCAATGTCCATGCGGGCACTGCAGGGATTACGGCAGGTGCAAAGCCTGAAGGGATCATGTGCCTATGCGTATCGAGGCATCGCGAATAGGTAGAGCCTGGTCGGTCCACTTGTAGCGAAGACAACGGGTGCTGTGCATGTCGGGTCAGCAGACGAAGGTGAACTCGAAGAGGCTCACAGGACGTGTAAACCTGTATAGGGTAGGTGCGGGACTCCTCTATAGTGCCAGAGGTGGACGTGCACCGTGGCAGGCCAAAGCGTATTCTCAGTGCTCGTGCCTGAAGGCTCTCTAAAGTACGAAGGCACGTTGCCCGCATGCTGGAAAGCACAGGCGAGCTGTACCTTATATAGCCCACAAACAATGCCTTGTATAACTGCAGAAGACTTTTCTCCGAAGGGCCCCATCTCAGTACTGCTATAACACGAAGAACTTACACAAAACTGATTAGTTTGTTTCGCAGCACAGTCACATGCTTTGACCAGGACAGGTTTCGATCAATGACGACCCCTATATAGCGGTGGTGCTTGATCACAGGAATCACTGCTCCGTGAGCGAAGATTGGGTACCGCGACATTGATTTCTTCGTAAATGCCAATGCAGCACATTTTGCTATCGAAAGTTCCAGGCCCTGACGACGTAAGTACTTAGATGTTATTGATGTGCCTTGTTGTAGCCTTGCTCGCAGTTGTGGTCGCGTTGCTCCAGATGCTCATATGCATATGTGGTCCACATACGCACTGATTCTGACAACGTCGGGAAGCTCAGCTTCAAGGCCAATGAGTGTTATGTTAAAGAGCATGGGGCTCAGGACGGCGCCTTGCGGAACTCCACGGCTTACGAGGTGTCTGGCCGTGTCATTGTCGGATGTCGACATAAAAATGGTACGTCCTCTGAGATAGCTCCTTATCCATGCGTGTAGTCGGCCACCTACGCCGGTGTCTTCAAGTGTGTCAAAGTTGAAGCGTACTTGACACGCGACACAAACGCACCAACATTGAGAATTTTTATCAGCTATGGAAAGCTAACGCCTAGTCTCTGGCGACATTAGGTGAGTTTACTGTCTGGCTGACTAGTACATAGCAGTGGCCCTCTTTTTCTTAGATCGTAGGTAGAACACTTGCTATCTGAGAATGTCCACATAGTGGCAGAAATTTACGTTGTATTTATGTGGAAATAGATTATTGAGTGCAATATTTGTTTGTTTTTTCTTATATCTGTTATCTAAATTTTCAAGATACCTGCTTAATAATTTACCGCGCACTATGGGCTAAGTGCCAGTACAATTGAGTAATATTAATCAAAACCCATACTATTCGCTATACGTGTATGTAGGGGTCCTCTGTTGAAGGATACAACGGAGCACATGCCGTCTGCTGGGTGCCACGGCTGGCCTGCTGCGCAACTAGTTCCGTGCAGGAGCAGTGGGCGTTTTGGGCAGCGCTAGTTTGTCGTCTGCGACACTTGCGGCCTCGTTTCAGCTCGCCGCGAAGCCAGCCGTCTCCGCGCGTTCAAATTAGTCTGCAGGCTGCATGATACTGATCGAAAGCTCTGGCAAAGCTGAAAGCAAATTAAAATACTTAAAGTACTGCCCCATTTATATCTTTGGTGGTTTAAAAAGCTTGTCTTCTTTACGGCCATTTTTCTCTAGCATAACTATACTGAAGCATACTTTTTCTTGTGGAGCACGCATTTATCGTGCACAGATGCCGATTCCAGCTGCTTCAGTGCGCAAGCTGTAAAAAAATACAATCTACTTTAATTAGCTTTCTCCCAAAAAAAGCTTTCTCGAAGGGTGCAATTGTTAATGGAGAGTGCGAACAAAAGAAGAATACCCCTTTGATGTCTCATGTGAAATTTATCTGATTATAGGTCACTGCCACCATTGTCGTTCTATCCCGAAGAAAAGCGACTATCTTGAAGATTTCGCGCCTTCGACCTCGCTTCGCAACGAGCCGAAGAGCAGCCGCAAAATGTAGCAGACGACCAACGAGCGCCGCCCACAGCGCCCATTGCTCCTGCGTGAAAATAGTTGCCGCAGCAGCGAGTGGTTGCGCCGAGCATACGACATGCGTTCCGGTGTTCCCTTTAAGAGTGTGCCACTTGGCACATCTCAATAATTTGTATTCAGTGAATTTCTCAAATAGGCAGTAGTTGTCATGTTTGACGTCACAAACAGGCCATCGTCGCGTTAGCGAATGCAATTTTAACAAAACTCGTCAGTTCGTATTACAGACCCTGTATACGTGCCCTTAGCCACATGAAAACACGTTCAATACAATAAATTTCAAAATAGAAAATTAGCCCGGTATCTGCATGTTTCACTGCAAATGTCATCGTAGGACGACAGTCCTGAGTGCGGAGAAAGTGAACAAAACGTTTATTTGATGTTCTGCGCGAGAAAATTAGTGAATTGTATTTTCGAAGTGCTGTGCTTGAGAGTCTCGATTTGTTAGCAAAGGCGAACGAGCGCATCGAGGCACGTTAGACACGAGCACCATCTGGCAGGTATCTTCGAAAACGTTGGAAGGTGTGCGCGCCCACGGACAAAGATGCGCGCCTGTCTCGGGGGTGGTAAGGTGTAGAACGCAAAGTGACGGGCAGGTGCCACCAGCGTGTCGTCCTAGCAAAACGTTGGAAACACTTGCCTTTTTGAGCATCGCGTTGCGCTGTCAGCGCAGCGTGATACACGCTATGGTCCTTAGAATTACTTGTGTGTGCCTTCTGTAGTAAAAAGACACACATACAAAACGTCGAGGCGTTGTTATGGTGCCTCAAATATGCGCAATAATTGCTTTTTAATTTACAATCGCACATGTATTAACGCTCAAACTTGAGCATTATTGGTGGACGCTGCGGCTAAGGTTGGCCATTAGAGGTATCGTTTGGTCACTTTGGTGCCATAAAAAAATCGTTTCCGTGGAAATGATTACCAGTATGTTCCAAATAAGTATGCAGTGGAAGCCCGGCTACAGGGATAACTTTGTCGAAGTCTTAATGGCTATCGGAGCCTTCGTTGTACCGAAGTGGAGGGGACTGGCCCACCTGAGGGGACGCCCTCAGAGAACCATGTTTCCTCTGCTACATTGGTTAGGAAATGTAATGCTTATGCATCGCAATGAAGAACTAGTCATGCTGGCAGAGGAGGCCTTCCCACGACACTGGTCTACGCGATTCATTATTGTAAAAAACAACAGAGTGTCCGTGCCTTTCCTCCCCTATTGAAGAAGTGGGCTAGAGTTTGTACCACTGTGAGATCGCAGTGCGTGTTTTCCTTTTCTTCATTAGAAACGTGTCTTTTTTGTGCAATAATGTTCTTGAGCACGTGAGCAAATTATGCTCCCAGGTGAATGCAAAAACATCACCTTGCACTGTGAATAACCCCCCTTGTTTGTACATATAGCCTTACTGTTCATACAAATTTACTCCTCCCGAAGCTCATGAATGTTCTGTCCTTGCACAATTTTCGCATTGTAATACTATTGTTACATTTTAATACTATGTTACATTGTAATTTTTGCATTGTAACATCACTGCATACACAAATACGTTATTTTCGCTGTATATAACAGCTTGCACTGTACATACACATGATCACCATTGCAAATCTTTCTGTGGGCATATAAGCTATGCAAGACACATCTGGAAATTAAATTCTCTTAAATCATGTGCCCTGTTACTGGAATGTTATGGAGCCTTTGTGTACTGTACATACTGTAAATATTTTTTATAAATGGATAATCGTCCTTTGTGTATCAGTGTGAGGTCAACGGGACGGCTCTACGCTCACACATAGTAGAGTACCAAGCACTCTAAATCGTTACCCACTTTTCCTAAACACACAAACAGACAAATGTACAGACAGACAGATAGAAAGAGAGGCCAACATTTTGGCGCCGAAGGTCTTCAAGAAAGACTATTGTCTCTAAAAAAACGGGACAGCCGGACGAGACTCTCCTAACAGCGAAGCTGTTCATACTCGGCCCTGTGGTGGCACCGGCGGTGTAGCGCTAGCCACATGGCCTTGCGGTGTGGCGAGAGTGAAATTGTGTAGGAAGGAGGACTGTGTCAAGCTGACAGTGGTCAGGTGGAAACAGGAAAATTAGTGCATTGCCGAGTGAAACGATGGTGATACCTGATGGGAAGAGCGAGCCAATGAGAATTCTCATTGTCTCCCCAAGGTGGCCTTGGCGTGCCTAAGCGCGCCAAGAAGGCTGAGTGTGAGTGAGCGGAAAGTGCCCGAGAACTTAGTTTATCGCAATTCAAAAGGCCTATGGGTGGTGCGCCATGCAGTCTAATATGGTTGTGGGAAAATGACCGGCCCATAATTCGTGAACTCGGATGGAAAAAAAAGGACGCACGGGCTTACGCCCTCGGCGCTTTCACCGCATAAACTCTTGATCGACGAATGAATATATGTCGAACCAAAGTATTTTCCCAAACGGTAGGAACTGCATGCTAAATGTTCGCTAACGTATTTCTTGCCACATTGCGATGAGTGGTGGTGTCAGCTGATCTACCGTGCATCAACGACGCCTTGCGTAATCTTGCGCGGGCTCAGGAAAAGTGGGCGACCTCGAATGAACGTATGAACTGAAGGGCGCTCCGAGAAAATTTGTACCGAGCCTGCCTGACAGATCTGCCGCAGTAGTGGGCTACTAGCGAGTAGCGCGCCGTTGTGGGAGCACGGGACTAAAGTTTAACGTAGCGATAGTTTGCAAACATATTACGCCATCGTCATTACTTGCGCTGTAAGCACCACGGAGTTGCTTCTTCAACGTAACAAAACATTTAACTCCCCGTTAAGTAGCGCTTATGTCACAGTCATGTTGAGGCTCTTGACAGTGCGCAATTCACTGCAGTCCGATAGTGCAGGTTCCATCAGTGCGATCGTAACAAGGATATCGAAACTAATTCACACATGCGCTGTTAGCGAAGTCGAAATCGTGAAAATTTGTCGGAAAACAACGTACGTTGTTCGGATGGTACCGATGAAGTGCAGGAGAATTTAGCAGAAAGGCGAGGACTGAAGTCGCAACTGCACGTTTCATTGCTCTGACCATATCACTTCGGTGGTCGAGCGCTAGCGTGTTGGCGGCATGGGGCGCTCCGTAATATTCACTGTAATTGAAGTACTTTGAATGCACAAGAAAAACAAGTTATTTTGTATTGAGCACACTTAGGTATACTATACAATAAATAGAATCGAAGTGACTTATGAGCGGGAAAAAGCAATAACGCACGAGTGGATGTGAAGTGAAACTCGCTGCTCTTGATTTGGCAGCTGATCGTTCACCGTCGCTGTCACCCTCGGTGCTTTGTACGTCCAGCGGAAAATCCTCGACGTCAAGACTGTTTCATTGAACACCCCTGCTGAATATTATGCAACGCGTCATTCAACACGCAAAACAGCAACACGGCCTCACTCACCACGTTTATCTGGGCGCGGAGAACGATTCACCCAGGCACCCGAAGTGAAGCGGATCGCTTGCAGTATGCTGCCATCTATCAACGAAAGTAAAATTGAAGCGGCGCAACGTTGGCCAAGGCTAAGGAGCAAATCGCGAGCCTGCGCTAGTTTGCGCGTACGAGGAATAACACTGGATTCATGCACTACAAGGTCACTAACGAATGTTACACGCACGTAAAACAATGCGAGTTTCAACCGCAAAGACCCGACGATAACATTTAACTATTCAACGTGGCTGCAGAAGATTATGGGAAGCTGAAATGTGTACTCGGCGGCCTATAATCCAATGCGCGAGTAGCCACGTATTTTTACGAAAGATTTGCGTCTCGCTAGACTGAATGAGATATGTCGGGTCACGGACGGTCCGGTATATTCACTGATGCACGAAACGCCCAATGTGGTTTGTATTTGTTTCTCGGTAACGCATTAACACTGAGGCTAGCACAGCTGAACCTGGTAGTGTGTGCTTACTGATTATCCTCGAGAGGACGTTCCTGAATTCCGCTAGGCGGCGCGACAGTCTATGACGATTGCGAATGGGTGAGAAGTAGGTGATCGGGAAAGTGTTGCGGGAGATAGGTTCGTTGCAAGCTCGCTCTTCCACGATTGTCGAGACCGCTCTTATGCCTCACATACCAATTTTTATGGCACCGTTACCATGGATTGATTTCTTGTCACGTGACCAAGTATATTCACCTAGATATAGCTAATAATATCGCCAAAAATAGAAAACAAGTATCGCAATTATTTATAATCATGAATAGGCTCAGAAGGACGATGAAAAGCAAGGTCTACGACATACGCAGTAAATTCTCGATGAAAGCTGGACACGTTTGTGAAATGTCGAATTGCAGTCAAAAACACTTATTATAATGTTAAGCAGCCAATGAGTCGAAAGGCAGCCCAATAAATTCGCTCAGGTAAAGATGCCAGTTAAGTGAAGCTCTTTTGTATGTTTCATGGAACACACGTAAACAGTTAAGCCGGAACAATACGTTCAACCGTTCTGATCACCCAAATGAACAATAATAACAATAATTCTTATAAAACTTATCAAAGCTAGGTGACCGAAATAAAAAGAAAGGAAGAAAGGACAGAAAAAAAGCCACTCCGGTACCCTTCCACTTTGAGTGGCTCCTGGGAGATAAACAGTACCGGTAACGACTGGTGATACCACGACGACACATACTGCGTCTAATCGACATGAGAAGCCGGGAAACACAGGCGTAGAAGGAGGAAAGGGTGAAAGGTGAGGCAAGGAGAAGAAAAGGAGCTCAGATGCGGAGGAGGGAAACGCAGTGCACGTGGAATCCATTTGCCAGAGCAAGACAGGCTACATGCAGTACCCCAATATTTCACGAAGTCGTATGATTTTTTTTTATCTTTCTCTCTTTACGGCCCGGACTAGGAGAGAAGTTTGTTTTCTTCCGCAATGATGGTACGACGATCAATGCCAAAGCGCTGTGACATCCTCGTCCCGTATTTTTCTCACAGAGCCTCAGGCCATATACCGAGGGGAATTTGTGCGATGCTGTCTTGGTTCGCGTGACCTATTTCGGCGCAGACATCAGGATACATTTCGTGCTGAAATGTTCTTATTCTCTATGCATCGCGATTTACCCGCACCCCCCTAAAAATAAAGGGTAGTCATGGGGGGATGTAGGCTGCTTATCTGGCTGTCCTGATTTTCCTATCTCTCGATCCTACCCCCATTTAATATATTTGTCCACACACACACGCACACTCACTCACACACTCACTCACACACACACACACACACACACCCACACACGCACACGGACACACACATAGATCACTTGCAAGCTCTACTCTGTTGATCTGGTGTTTAAATTCGGTTACATGACAACACGGTACCACTATAAAAAGAAAGTCTACTAGCATGTAAAAAAGCGAAAAATAAGCACGCAGTAGAAGAACCTAGCGTGGTTTGTAAAATCCGTAAAGTAGCAAGTGGTATACCACGATATAGTTTTAGCTGCTTTAGTGCTTTTTTACACATTCCTAATCCCATTTCTCGGTGGTGACGTTAGGTAAGGGCACACTTGAGAGAAAAAAACTAGAGAGTACATCCAATGCACATTGTTGAAACCTACGTATCGCCAAGCTTTTTTTACATGTCTAGGTGATCATCTTGTAGCGTGATGTTTATTTTTCTCTACTTGCTGCGAAACAATTTATTTTGGGGCCGTGACATCGGGTATAATAAGGCAGATTGAACGCGAGTGATGTGAGAGGGCTTGAAAAACAGAAGCTGCCATGCGGTACCATTTATTTGTCTGCGCTCTTTAAGTAAAGCGATGAAAGTCTCTAGTTGGTTTATGGTGGTTTTTGTGATGCGCCTACGGTAGGGACAGAGTAAAAACATCAGAGGGCAAAATATCCAAAAAATCAGTGCAATCTTCAACTCAAACTGGCAACAGGTGGCGCTGACAGGCGCGCGCTCTCTCGTTTATATGCACATATATAAGCTATACAGTTGACGGAGGCATGACCGCCCCCATAGCTCACTGGCAGAACATCTAACGTGTTATTCGAAGGTCGCAGGTTCAGATACTGCATGTGGCAAGTTAGGTTGTCGTCCACTTTTCTTCCTTTACAATTACATAACATACCCTAAACTTCTCTTGGCATCATATGTTAGTTCTCATTACTGAGGTATCTAATAGAGAAAGCGAGTGCTTAATCTTATACTTATTTCCTCCAGCAGCCAACCAGCCTTGCAGTAATCCAATTCGTGCTTTGTATATTCAGTCGTAAAAGCGCAACGAGCTCGTTCTATATCATTTTATAATAAATGCTCTTTAGTGGTTCTTTGGAGAATACAACCATAATGCCTCAATAAGAAATGCGGCATATCTCACGATTTGTGAGAATGAATGCGAAGAAAAGCGGTAAGTGAGTAACTGCCTGAATAAAAGTTTTAGATCTGAGCCTTATGTTACAAGGCAGGCCGATGCGTTTTAGGGGCGAACCTGCTTAGGCGGTCGGTCTGTCCATCCTACGATGATGTATATAGCCACCGGTGGCACATACCCGAAATAGCGGTTCTTTGAATGCCCGCTGGATGGCGGCACTTCTATATGATTAACAAATGATGAAAAGATGTGAGATGGTTGTACTTGGGGTGGTCACTAGATAGACGGACGAACATACAGATAGACGTACTGACTGACGGACGCAGAGAGAGACAGAGGGGTGAACGCATGGACGGACGAATGGACCGACGGAAGAATGTACGTACGGATGAATGCACAGAGGTACGCTTGAATGAACGAATGCAGCGACGGTGATACGGATGGACAGACACAACGGATGGACGCACGAACGGATGCATGGATGAACGGAAGCAAGAACGAATGGGTGGACGAAAGCACGGATGGACTGACGAACGCTTCGCCCCACCAATCTTCTTTCACTGCGTGGATATGCTACGACTTTTTTTAATTAAATAGCTCTGGCGGTGAGGGTAGCTAATTGTTTACAGTGTGCGTGCAATGTGGCAAACAACATGGTCGACAATGTGGTGTTCAGAGAGAACTTTTAGAGCCCAACGTAAAACGGGAACTCACGTTTCAAACAAAATATGTGCGCTCACTCCAAAGAAAATGGGCGGTGCTTTCTGTAGAACGAAGCTTGTTTGACATGTCTTGACACACTGCGCAAGGCTTCAGATTTAGCTCATGGGCAATCTTTTGGCAATCCCACCCCCCTTTGATTGATTAATTGATATGTGGGGTTTAACGTCCCAAAACCACCATATGATTATGAGAGACGCCGTAGTGGAGGGCTCCGGAAATTTCGACCACCTGGGGTTCTTTAACGTGCACCCAAATCTGAGCACAAATCCCACCCCCCTTTAAAAGCACGCCAACATGCATATCTCGAGCAGCCTTCACGCTACCCTGCCAAGATCGCTAACGCTCTCATAGCTATTTATATTTAGAAGGACGTTAGACTTCCTGAAGGTAGGTCACCACCTTAAAAAACTCGTTTTTTTGGCGTAAAAAGGGTGGGGTCACATTTTCACGTTACCTGTCCATTCATGAATACTTGGAAAAAATTATATGTAGCTATATTGAGTCGCTCAAAAGTTATCACGATTTCTTCAATTGACGCATTTGAAACCGAAACTGAATGTCTCCGCTTCCACATCACTTACCATCACGTCATAAATATATTTCATACACATATTACGTAATGCTGAGTGATCTAAGTACGCTTGAAAGCTCGCGGAACAGCACGTGATTCCGTTGTCTTTTTACTTTAAATTTTTCACTACTTGGTTCGAGCACTCCACTAGTCAAATTGCGCGCGTTTTGCTTTAAGGGGTCAGTGTTTCTTTTTTATGCCTTTGGAGTTCTTGAATTTATTTATGGCTTTTAAACACAAAGTACTATTATTTCATGAAAAAAGTATAGGACTAGAAAGCAGCGTAACCACAGGTTAAGAATTGGATATGCCAAGCCTGGAGCCCCTGTAGTGTACGGGGATGAGAGCCACCTATAGACATAAAACAAGCTAGGCAAAAAATACTTCTTTTGTCTCGCTCATTAAAAAACTTTTACACACTGCATGAGAGGTCTCAATCTATAAGTTTGGTGATTTCAAGGTGTATTTATTGTTTATATGGTACATAGACATTCAGTTTAAATCTTTATATTCATTTTTCTGAAAACGTTATATTTCGCATCCTTCTGTTAGGCGAACCATTGTGACGTCCCCGCAAACACGGACTGAACCCCGGTTCTTTCAAGATGTTTTCGCTCGCTTCTTAAATCCACGCATAAAAAAAGGAAAAGAAAACCTTCGTTGTAACGAATGGGCATTCCGAAGTGGAGTACCTGGAAGGATTATTTCTATTATTCTCACGGGCTCCCCCGCGCAAACACGAGGACCGGGCGGCGCCTTGTCGTCTACAGAGTGTGACAGTGTACGGTGGAGGTAATCGGCACGCACCCTTCAGATTTATGGAATGTGGGAGCAGCAGAGCACCTTTTGTTGGTTCGGGGAATGCGACGCTGCCGCGGCGCCTGTGCCGGGTCCAGTATGACTTTCCGTCAGCCTCCGTGGCTCCAGGGCTCGTTACTGCGTTCTGTGCGGATGGCTGCCCGCGGCGATGAATGACAAAGAAGCGGCGGCTACGGAGAATTTCGCGGGAGACACCGAGCTGCATGGAAACGTTGAGACTTGGTCTGGACATCGGCTCGCCAAGTACCGGAAGCATCGGGACCATTGTTCGCCCGTAATAAAGTGTCTCGCCCATCTCTCTCTCTGAGGCTTGAGTTTGTACATTGTTACTTGCTCGGCTTTGCTTGGGAGAGAGTTTTCAACTGGTGTAGGCCGCGGGGGCGGCCGACGAAGATGATACACTCCGACTGAGAAGAAAATATGCCGCGTTGATAGTGGCGATTGGTTTGGTGCCCCGGTAGGGCGGAGTCGGGTCCTACAAAAAGGAACTACAAGACGATACGAGGAGACAGAGAGACGATGTGATGAGCTCGAGAAGTTGAGAAGCTAACATGGAAATCACTGAGAGGCACGACGTAGGCGACGATGACGAAGACGATGAAGACACTGACGAATTGGACAAATCAGACTTTGACGCCAAGAACCAACCTTCGGCCCCGATTCAAGCAGCCAACTCCGAGGCCCCGACTACATAATCATTCTGTGAGACGAACTTCACCTCCCTTATTTAAACGAGCTTTGCGGGAAAAAATGCGGCATATCGAGACATTGCGCAGTTTTAATAAAAGATAGCTTCATCATTTGTGTCGTCGTGTGTTTTTGTGTGTGTGTGCATACCCTTGTATTGTTACACTTACTTTTTTATGTGCCTGCCCTGTGTCAAATGTCGCAAATGTCCAAATAATGTGTTAAAATTTTGTGTAGTGGTTGATGTACGCGGTATACGATGTTTTAAAATATTAATAAATAAATGAATCAGTAAATAGGAACGGGTCGTAGCGTCTCTTACTTACCGGCCCCAGCACGAATCCCTCTACATGAGAAGTGATTGAGACACATAGCCAAGAGGGAACCGGATAGACAAGGGGTTGAGTGGTCTTCCCTCTCTTTGGTAATTGGTGGCGTAGCGGGGGACGTCTCAAGTGGTGGCAGCGGTGGGATTACTGCTAGGGCAACGGTGCGAGATTTCACCCTCCTACTAGGGAAGGAGAGGCGGCAAAATGAACGAGCAGGCTACCAAGATGACCGACATAGACGACTCACTAGAAATGGGTGCGTTAATGTTAGCGGACATGGTTCCGTCGTTTACTGGCAGTGATATGGGTCCCGATGTTGGGGTCTTCTTTAAAATTTTGGAGAAGGTTGGTCGCCTGGGTGGATGGCGGGATAGTGAGCTGCTCTGCATAGCACAATGCAAGATGGTAGACGCGGCGCACGATTTTGCGTAATGAGATGATGGCGTCGCTGCGGCTGCAACTTTTTCTGAGTTCAAATATTTGGCCCTCAAGAGGTTCGATACGGAGCCACTTACCTTTAAAACGGAATGGTTTTAAACGTGAGGCAGAAGGCAGATGAGAAGGTGAGGTCATTTGCAAGTCGCTTGCGCATCCTCGGGACCGCCAACCTGGCGTGCTCCGATAGTCAGGATCCGGTGAAAGCTTCACTGCGCCGCGAAATTTTAGCCGAACAACTACTCTCGCAATTTTTATTAGGCCTGAGGGATCCGGTCCGCCGATTTGTTCTCTCTCGGGATCCAAAAACATTTGACGAAGCCATTGCCATAGCGGTCAAGGAGGAACAGAATAAGAAAGTGTCGTGGAGCCATACGTTACCCGTTCGATGCGCAGAAGAGAACACGGATATTCATGAGATGCATAGCTGCCTTGACCGCCTTGAAAAAATTGTAAAGAGCTTGGTAGTACGCAAAAAGGTAAAACAAAATTGGCAGGAATCCCCGAGGCAACTCCGTTATCCCGGTGGGTGCTATAACTGTGGCAGGTTTGGTCACTTTTGGCGAGAATGCCACTGATACCGGCGACGAAAGTGGAATTCGACGGGTGGCAGCCGCATTCACAATGGCAAGGAGAGGGCGGGAAAATTCGAATCTGGAAACCTAGACGCAACTCCTCCTCATGACGTTGACGCGCAGAGGTCAATCGCAGTCGTAAATATTCGCGAGGAAACAAGCTCCGCAAAAAATGAGTCGTAGTTCACCGTGTGCGGAAGTGGTTAGATATTTCCGTGATCGAGGAGGATGTTCCGCCATTGAGCGAATGTGTGTTTGAGAGGAACGCTGGCACGCCGGTGCCACTGGGTGAAACAAATGCTGTCGATGTCGAGGTTGCTGGAGCAGATACAGATGGTTTAGCTGCTGTTTGTACCTCGAAGGTCCCACGAGACAATGAGGCATTACCAGTAGGAGTGGCAGATAAAGAGTTGGATGAAAATGGGTTTTCTGAAGATGCAGTTGTCGGAGTCTTGGTCGACGTGGCGGTAGACCGAACGTTAGAGAGACTAAGTGAGATTGAAAATTGCCCAGAAGCAACGGGGTCGTTTTTGTGGGGCCAAAGGGGAACTGCAGCACACTCGATGTACACCACACCAAACTGGGACATGCGCAGCGGTGGTCTTGTCAGATAGCTTCGCACATGCCTCACTCCGCAACTGAGTTGAGTAGGTGGACGTTCGGATCATCCAACGAGGGTCCACACTCAGAGTCGCAGAAGAGGTCTGCATACGGCTAGGCGCTGAGCGCTCGGGGATCGGCTAGGGTCATAAGATTCCGCAGTGTTGTATGCCTTTTTGTTTTATAATTTCTACTTGGTCATTGTGCATGTTACTTTAGCAAAGACCTGTTGATTGATTTGTGGGGTTTAACGTCCCAAAACCACCATTTGATTATGAGAGACGCCGTTGTGGAGGGCTCCGGAAATTTCGACCACCTGGGGTTCTTTAACGTGCACCCAAATCTGAGCACACGGGCCTCCAACATTTCCGCCTCCATCGGAAATGCAGCCGCCGCAGCCAGGAATCGAACCCGCGACCTGCGGGTCAGCAGCCGAGTGCCTTAGCCACTAGACCACCGCGGCGGGGCAGCAAAGACCTGTCGAAGTTTAAGTTATATATATTGTTTTGCTTTGGCTTGTACACTTGTTTGTATTTTGTTTATTGTGTTTTGAAATGAGGCCAGGCAGGAGATGGTACGCGAGGGTAATTTAGTGTTGCTGCCTGTATGACCTGTTCTCCCGCCATCCCGCTTTTCGTTTGGTTTAAAATGTTTGTTAAGATCTTAAAATTTTGTGCATGTGTGGAATGAAAGCGTAACGAAATGTTGTCACAAAACGAGCGCTCAAAAAGGGCGCGCCGCCAAATTCTCGCGATAAAGCGCGGGAGAGTCGCCTCGACGTCAACAATAAAAGAAAAAAAAGAAAACAAGCATCCAAAGACTCCCCGGGTGCGCGTCTTTCTCCCTCGGAAGCGTAGGGTGCGCCGGACGAAACCTCCTCGCATCAGCGGCCGAGCAAGCCCTTGAACCTTCTCGATGGAAGGGGTGCGGTGATGCAGGGTTGTGTCATCTGTCGCGGACGGCCCTCGTACCGTCTCACCCTTTATCCCGCCTTCGCTGCGTATCGCGCCGATGAAATGAT
Source organism: Rhipicephalus annulatus (assembly GCA_013436015.1). NCBI lineage: Eukaryota > Metazoa > Arthropoda > Arachnida > Ixodida > Ixodidae > Rhipicephalus > Rhipicephalus annulatus. The sequence continues at coordinate 43,548 of WOVY01006693.1, forward strand.
GAGAACTTTCTGAAATCTCGCGCGGAAGGTATTTAATCGAGCAGCCGAGATGGGAGATTAGGAGAAGAAGGAAGTTAGCGCCAGTGTGCGTGTGGTATTCCGCCGCGTCTGTCGGTGAAGGTTTTGTCCTTAGTGACAAAGCAGGAGAAGAAGAAAGTACGCGTCAGAGTGCGTAGGGTGTTCCGCCTTGGCGAAGCCTTTTGTCTTCCGTGACAAAGGAGGAGAAAAGGAGTTCCACCTGAGGGGTGAAGACTCGAGCTACAGGCAAGAGTGTGTCTACCGCTATCGAGGCGAAGACGCGTGGCAACAGCTGCGTGTGGGAAGCCGACGTTGTTTCCGGCGAAGAAGTTTGAAGTTGGAGAGCGGCCAATTGAAGACGAGAGGTTTCCTGGAACAGAAACTTTGGGGGCAGCGGAACGACAACAGCGCTGGACTTTGAGTGAGTGATTCTCGGAAGAGTATCGTCCAGACTTTTGTTCCAAAGACTTTGGACTGAATAAGTTTCCTAAATCTTCGGTCTTTAAGGGTCTTGGTTGTTTGATGCATGCGACCTGCATTATAGTGTGTATTGTTATCAGTGTCCGTTGTTTCGAGTGTGGCTGATTGCACTAAGTAGTACATTGTTTGATTAGTGACATATTGTATTCAACTATGTCGAGTGTGCATACTTGTGTATTGTTTTGATCTGCCATCACTGAGAATATAATTTTGTTTTGTTTATCAACTCTCGGCTCTGACTTGTTCTTTGGGCCACAGCCGGCGTCCGCTGGCGGGTCAAATAGGACCACTTCTAAATTGTCCTCGCTTTCGTAACGTGGTTCGGGGGGGCCGATACTTCGGCCCTTGGAATTAGCCCGGCGATCGCCTCCCTAATTAACGGGACCTGTGACCAATGTGTGTATCCTCTGTTTGGTTGTGCCGAGAGTGGACAGTGCAGGCGAAGTGTGTGTTGTGCTCGCATGGTAGTGAACCTTCCGCACACATGACTGAACGCTGCGTGCCAAACCATCCAACGAGCAGTTGTGACCAGCGTGCGTTTTATCCACTCGTCATCCACGAGTTTCTGCAGTGATTTTGAAGGTTTCAAGTGTGTTTGTGCGCGGTAGAAATACGGAATCAAACTGCTTCGTGGTGTGTGATGATTCAGCGACAATCACAGATTGGTTCCTCTCAGCGACGCGCTACCGCCAGGGCTGAATCGCAAGTGCGCTGTGTTCGCATATCGTATTCCTAAGACTGCCGCAATGTCTCAATTTCGCTGCGCAACCCGAAGGCGCTATGCTCCCGCTTTTCTCGTGTTCGAATTTCGCCGCTGGGAAAATTCTTCTGCAAGAGGAAGGCATTGTGACGTCCCCGCAAACACGGACTGAACCCCGGTCCTTTCAAGATGTTTCGCTCATTTCTCAAAGCCACGCATAAAAAAGGGAAAAGAAAACCTTCGTTGTAACGAACGGGCATTCCGGAGTGGAGTACCTGGAAGGATTATTTCTATTAATCTCACGGGCTCCCCCGCGCAAACACGAGGACCAGGCGGCGCCTGGTCGTCTACAGAGTGCGACAGTGTACGGTGGAGATAATCTGCGCGCGCCCTTCAGATTTGTGACATAGGGGCAGCAGAGCACCTTTCGTTGCTTCGAGGAATGCGACGCTGCCGCAGCGCCTGTGCCGGGTCCAGTATGACTTTCCGTCAGCTTCCGTGGCTCCAGGGCTCATTACTGCGTTTTGCGCGGATGGCCGCCCGCGGCGGTGAATGACGAAGTAGCGGCAGCTACGGAGAACTTCGCGGGAGACACCGAGCTGCATGGAAACGTTGAGAATTGGTCTGGACATCGGCTTACCAAGTATCGGAAGCATCGGGACCATTGTTCGCCCGTAATAAAGTGTCTCACCGATCTCTCTCTCTGAGCTTGAGTTTGTACATTGTTACTTGCTCGGCTTTGCTTGGGAGAGGGTTTTCAACTGGTGTAGCCACGGGGGCGGCCGACGAAGATGATACACTCCGACTGAGAAGAAAATATGCCGCGTTGATAGTGGCGATTGGTTTGGTGCCCCGGTAGGGCGGAGTCGGGTCCTACAAAAAGGGACTACAAGACGATACGAGGAGACAGAGAGACGATGTGATGAGTTCGAGATGGTAGAGAAGCTAAGTGGAAACCACTGAGAGGCACGACGTAGGCAACGATGACGAAGATGATGAAGACACTGACGAATTGCACAAATCAGACCTCGACGCCAAGAACCAACCTTCGGCCCCGATTCGAGCAGGCCAACTCCGAGGTCCCGTATACAAGATCATTCTGTGAGACGAACTTCACCTCCCTTACCTAAACGAGCTTTGCGGGAAAAGATGCGGCATATTGAGACATTGCGCAGTTTTAATAATTGATAGCTTCATTATATGTGTCGTCGTGTGTTTTTTTTTGTATGCATACCCTTGTATTGTTACACTTACTTTCTTTATGTGCCTGCCCTGTGTCAAATGTTGCAAATGTCCAAATCATGTGTTATAATTTTGTGTTGTGGTTGATGTACGCGGTATACTATGTTTTAAATTAATAATAAATTAAATGAATCAGTAAACAGGAACAGTTTGTAGCGTCTCATACTTCCCGGCCCCAGCATTCCTTGTATGTGAGAAGTGTTTGAGGCACGTATCCAAGAGGGAACCGGATAAAAGGTGTTGAGTGGTCTTTCCTCTCTTTGATAATCGGTGGCGTAGCGGGGGACGTCTCACATAATAGCTCTGCTTCTAGCCAATATCTTCACATAAATTTTTCTGTGCTGTTTCTATAGCAGGTGCTGTGCATTCCAGCAGATTTATTGATAACAAAGCGGTAACCTTTTGTAATATGGCCAACTGCGTTCAATACAAACTTGCCAAATATCAACTTTTGCACTCTTTGCATGACAAAGACCCTAGGCTTCAAGATACCTAGGCCCCACAATAACATCGTGGTCTTCATCCCTACTGTGTCAATTCTGCACCCGTGCCTGAGGTATCTTTCTATACCCGTGACAATATGATAATCGTGGAGGTAAGATGCACAAGGTGTTGTCTTCGCTACGTAGCTACCAAGTCACATTTGAGTCGCACCAAAAGCTTTTTAGCTGTCACTGTTGACGCAAAATGCTTATTTTGGCAGTTTCTATTTTTTATTTTTTACTTTTCGAGGTATTTAGCTCGATCTTAAAATTTTCCGAAGCTCCTCAAGCCAAAACCATCATTGTAACTCATGGATGAAAGCTGCAAGATGCTTTCCGCGAAGGTTTTGGCCTACCTTAATATGGAAAAGCGGTCTAGTTGGTTTGGTTGCAAACAAGAAATAGGCTTCATACTGCGCTTGTCAGGCTGCATACAGCGCTTGTCCTAGTGCGCTTCTTGCTTAGATCTTCGTGCTGTTTGCGCAAAAGTTTTATTATGTTAGTGTGCCCATCGGAACTTGAGTGCCCATCAGGAGAAAATCCCCTTTATTCCATTTTGCGCATGCTTATATACATAAACACTGGCGCCACCTGCAGCAGGGATCGTGGAACCAAAACCAAACAGACCAATATAACACACATTCCCTTCCTTAAAAACAGCTATATGGACTAGCGATTCAGTAGTTTAGTGTGTTAGCACATATGCAAAGAAAACACTACACAAAAATACAACCTGTACAATGAACGTAACTACTTAGTACTACAATATCACTCATTTTACAAAAGGAATTCACCACATTGGATACGTCCATTTCATTCACTTTAGCACAACTTCTCTTGTTACACCTTGTAGCCCTAACGCTCAGGTGGTAGTCTCTTTCTTGGTGGTTGCACCCTGCGTTGTTGTGCGACTGTTTCTGGAGACTCGGCTTACTGCGTCGCAGCAGGCGACCCATGCGCCTGCGCAGCCGAAGGAGACGTGGGTGCCTGCGCAGCTGAAGGAGACGTGGGTGCCTGCGCAGCGTATTCAGGAGACGTGGGTGCCTGCGCAGCCGAAGGGGCAGCAGCTGATGTCCTGGTAGTTATCTCTGGGGTGGGGTCCTCGCATGTAGGCAGAGATCTTCCTCCCCTAGCTATACCGTTTCCTCCCCACGTATAAAGGGCGGCAGAGGCTCCTGGCACCTTTGAGAACTTGGCTGCATTCCACGTTTTGCCATCAGCAGGCGAAAAGAAGATCGTCCCTTCCTGCTGATCACTTCTCTTGGGTGGCCGAATTCCAGGTTGCCTTGAAATCTAGTAGTGGGTTTCTTCACTCTGACGAAGTCACCAACGTCAACTTTGGTTTCTCTTGCAGCCCTCCGAGCGTCCGTGTATCGTTTGCTGTTCTGTTGCTTTTGCTTTACCCGCTCGAGTAAGCGCTGGAGTTCCGAGTTAGGTTCATCAACGAAGGTTACCGAGGGATGCCCGACGACATCCAACCGAGTTCTTGGCAGCCACCCCTATAGCAGAAGAGCTGAAGTCCTTGCCATTGTAGCATGCGGTGTGCATCGGTAAACACCCAGGTACTCTGTCACCGCCTGGCGCAAGGGTCGCTGCTCGAGAACCGCCACTTGAATGAAGCCTTTTAATATTCTGTCAAAACGCTCCACTTGGCCGTTCGCTTGTGGATAGTATACAGATGAATGTTTGACCTGGATGCCACGATCTTGAAGAAATACCTCCAACTCCCGAGATGCAAACTGTGGACCGTTAACACAAATAATCTCTTCTGGGTAGCCTTCCCTCGCGAACACAGCGACTAAGAAGCGTATTACTGTGCTGGTTGTCTCGTTACCGAAATGCACTTCGGGTCATTTGGAATAATAATCTAGAAGCGTGATTGCATATCTGCAATCGTTGGGTGCCCTCTCAAACGGGCCTACAATATCCATGCCTAGTTTGAGTCACGGCTATTCTGGAAAGGGGACCGGTTGCAAGGGTGTAGCTCGCATCTTGACGCTCTTGTCTGCTTCCTGGCATATGCTACACATCTGGATAGCTAGCTCGACTTGGCGGTCCATGCCCGGCCAACAATACTTTTCTCGCAGCCGCGCTTTTGTTCGTGCCACTCCGGGATGCGACTCATGTGCTGCAGCGATTACCTGCTGCTTGAGTGACGTGGGAACCACCAGCCGTTCGCCACGCAAGATAAGATTTTCTACCACAGGAAGTTCGTCACGTACTTTGAAGAATGGCTGAAGCTCGGCCGATAACGATTTGTGTGCAGGCCACGACGATTGCACATAGATTTTGCTTTGTTGCAGTGCCCTATCTTGCAATTGGGACTGCTCAAACTGTCCTCTGGTAATACAGGAAGGAATTTCGAGAACCGATACAACCTCGTCATACAGTGTTTCTTCTTCCTGGAAAGAAGACACGGGCAGGCGTGAGAGTGCGTCCGCCACTTGGTTTTCCGACCACTTGCGGTACTCGACGGTATAGTTGTACCGTAGTAAACGCTCTGTCCATAGCGCTACCCGCAAGGGGCACCTTCCAGTTCCTTGGGTTGAAAGCAATGCCACCAAGGCTTGATGATCAGTGAGCAAGGTGAAGTGGCGTCCCCACATGTACACGTGCCACCGCTCGCACGCCCAAACGCAGGCCAACGCTTCCCGTTCTCCTACAGAATATTTCCTCTCAGCTGGCGAAAGAACTCGAGACGCGAAAGCGACAGTGTGCAGTATATGTCCGTCCACCTGCTGTAGGACCGTTCCAACTCCACACTCTGATGCGTCCGTGGACACTAAGACTGGAAGCGATTCATCGAACATCCTCAGTATAGAGCTAGATGCCAGCGCGTCTTCGGTCTTTTTGAAACAAGCGTCTATCTCGTCAGACCAAACGAATCGCTGCCCCTTTCTTAGCTGGACACGCATTGGTACAACCATGTCAATGAAATTGGGAATAAATCTAGAATAATATTCGACCATTCCCAGAAATGATCGAAGGCTGGCTGGATCCGTAGGCGCTGCAGTGTCTCGGATGGAAGCAACCTTTTCCTTCAACGGCACAATACCGTTTGCGGTGATCCTGTGGCCCGAGAACGCAAGCTCCGGCGTATCGATGACACATTTTGCGTTCAACTTGAGTCCTGCTTCTTTATGCACCTCAGCATTGCGGTAAGATTCGCCATGTGCTCCTCTCTGCCCTTCCCAAACACAATGATGTGATCGATATAAAACAGGACGCCGCTGCAGCCCTGCAGAATTTTCGACATCATACTTTGAAAAGCAGATTGTGCCGACGCGAGCCCAAAACACACGCGCATAAAACGAAAGAGGCCGTCATGTGTTATAAAAGCCGGTAAATCACAGCTCTCGGGGTGAAGCATGACCTGATGGTACGCTGATGCAAGGTCAAGCTTGAAAAAGTGGGTTGCCCCCCCTAAACTATGCAATAGCTCTTCTGTATGAGGGATCGGAAAGCTATCTGCTACGATGGCTTTCTTTAACTGTCGAAGATCTACACAAAGGCGGATACCTCCATACTTCTTTTCAACCACAACAATGGGGGACACCCACTCTGATGCCGCTATTCGCTCTATCACGTCCATTTTTTTCCTACCGGCGCAGTTTTTCCGAGACTCGTGGCCGCAGTGAGAGGGGAAAGGGCCTGAGTTTTGAAGCAACTGGTTGGACTGTCGATCGTGTTTTGACGCGATGAACAAAACTTTTTGCGATGCCAAGTCCTGGATCAAAAATACCACCAAACTCTTCGACTACTTCGGATGGAAGGTGAATGAACTTCTCCGCCCCTGTTTTCACTGTGGTGTGCTCCGTTCGAGCGCTAGTACGCACTGCTGTCGTTTCAAGGCACTGTAGTGACGACCTATCAATCTGCAGACTGAGCGCCCTAATTTCATCAATAGCCAAAAGCGAGGTGCCTTGTTCAACGACATAGAAAAAGAAGCTTTGTTGTGCAGTGATTGTACGTTACATCAGCAAAAAAGCAACCGCACACTGAAATGGGTTTCTTCAAATAGTCTAGTAGCCTAATTCGAGCAGCTGAAAGCTGCTGACCTTCAAATGCTGCCTAAATAGGTGGTGCGTCAAAATTGACACTGATGACGCTGAATCCACGAGGAACGTTAACTTTGTTTCACCAACTACTACCGATACGTAGATTGCGGGACGAGTGGATGTCGTCACGGCAAGAATGCTCAATACTTTTTTCAGTTATCGAACTTTCGTCGTCTAGTTTACGAACAAAAGTGGCGTTTCTGTTGCAGACCGAGCGAAAATGACCCATAATACCGCAACCACGACACCGCTTGCTTTTAGCGGGGCAGCAGAATGAAGGTGCGTTGTGCCGAGGTGAACCGCAGCGGTAACACTGGCCTTGTTGGCTGCGCAAACGCTTCGAGGGGTCGCTGGCAGAAGATGCGGGCGGAGGGGTGTTTTCGCGAGCATTTATGTCTTGGACATCTGCAGTAGCGAATTCTTTGCAATCATTGGTTGCCTGCTCAAACTGCGTCGCTATTAGTACACCTCGAACGAACGAAAGAGAAGACCCTTGAAGCAGCAACCGCTCGTGCAAGTTCCGAGATAATATGCCCACAACGAACTGGTCCCGCAAGGAATTTTTTAGAGAAGAAAAAGAGCACGTAGCAGAAAGCTCACGTAACGTGGTAATGTACTTATTGATTGCTTCACCAACTTGCTACACGTGCATACCGAACCAGTGCCGTTCGACCACAACATTGGTTGTTGTCGTGAAGTGCGCATGCAGCGCTGCGACAGCGATATCGTACGATGACGCTTCATGCTGTATCTGAGAACTGTACTTGACATCTTCCGAATCCGTATCAGTAGTTGGCTCACCGGACTTTGCGTTGGCCGAAGACTGAAGCGGTAGTGTAAGAAATATGCGCCTACCTTCTACGCCGAGGCTGTGGATTAGGATAGCCTTGCGACGGTCCGGCGCACAGTCCAAAACACCAGATGCGAGCAGAAAATTCTCGAAGACGCGGATCCATGGCGGCCAGGCAATAGCAGGGCGGCCAGGCGTGGGCAGGAACGGGGGCGGTGGTTCCAGTCCGGAAAAACTCGTGGCGCGGGAAACAGTCGGCGAAAATGACGAAAACCACACCCCTCCTAAACGAGCACCCTCGTCGCCATTGTAGTGGCGGCGTGTGCTGCCGGTTAATGAACGACTAGACAACTTGAGTGCCCATCAGAACAAAAGCCCCTTTATTCTAACTTGAGCATGCTTATATACATAAACAACACTGGCGCCACCTGCGGCAGTGATCGTGGAACCGAAACCAAACAGACCAATATACAACAGTTAGGCTACCTGTCGCTTTGTCATAGTGGTGCACATGTAGTGTTTATAAGTGGCAAGCACTTTTTAGTGAGAAAAGATGAAGGCCCGAGTGACCGTCCCCTTTATATTCCGCACATCAAGTCGAACAATTGCTTCCCGTGACTGGAATGTTTATAAAAGTTGTTGTTTAAAAAAAGTAACAAAGTTTGGGTCTGGCTTACGTTTAAAGGTGTTTAGAATACAAATTATTCCAAAAAACTTTACCAACAATGTGGGCCCGCTATATTCAAGCAAAAACAATGAAAGCGCGCTGATCGAGTTTCATGGAACATCGTGAGCCGCTGTCATCATTGCGTCACCTGACGAAGCAGACATTCACTATGAGAACGCCTTTGTAGACTGTCAGTGAAAACAAAAATGCTGAACCCATGCGCGATGACTTTTATTTTCTTGCATTCAATGCAAGAAATGGTTTTACGATTCAATGGTTTTCAATTCAATGCAATTCATTCATTTGATTCAATTCATTGGACACCCTCAGAACTACAGTTGAATTACCAATTAAACGAGTATCAACATTGCTTTTATTCGCTTCTGATTAGTTTTATTTTTTTATGCCAATTATGCTCACATTTATACTTACAATACACATTTAGAACTGATTGCGGTTTTCATTTTGGTCTACCGCCAAGAATCGGCGGCGTTCATCAACCACAATGTTACCATAAAAACCAGCTTCAAGGCACCCAGGAAAAGTGTTCTCTTGGAGTAGCATCCTCGAAGCATGCCTCTGATGTCTCCTTTATTTGCTGGCAATAATTACTGTGGGAATCTGGGGCTGCGGACGAAAGGTGGCGCACAGCTGTGTGCTGAACACACCAGCAGTTCAACACGACACTTTTTACGACAAGTGAGTGCGGAATTTTCTTTATTACCACGCCTTATCTTCCAGCTTGAACTTGCATAAGTGTTTACTGTTTTTAAGACTAACAAAATCTAGCACATACTCTTATAGCTGCATACAGATATTCGCCCTTATTGCACGTTTATTTTGAGTTAGTCATTACAGCGTTGTTTGGCAAAATTGTGGGCAAACGTGAGATTTCAAAAGAACGCTGAAAAGGTATCAAATGCGAAAAAGCTTAATTTGACACTACAAAACCAAAATCACGGAAATAACGATGCACATAATGAAGATTATGTATTGTCGCCTGTTTGAATTGAGCTGTTCGAACGATGCTGCTGTTCAAAAACTTCTTCGATGCTTTTCATTATATGTGACTTCTAGGAAACCAAGCGTACGTCGTTTTTGCGTACGCCGTTCAATACGTCCTGACGCTATCACCTTCTAAAGCTCGTTATGTTTTTTAATGAACCTCCTGCATCTGCCTATTATGATTGGAAAGTGAAGGACATTTATTTCTCACCAGTAGATAATTGATTCCTTCTCTAATTCCCTCTGCCGCAACATGGAAGTTTTCTGACTTTGACCAGATTTGCGTTCCATCTCTGGTTTGGGAAGCGTATAGGAAGCTGTCTGCACCTCACGAGGGTTCGATTTGCCTACGAGGTTGGCGCACCTGTGAAAAAGAGACGATGTTTTGATGTATTACCCTAAACCATGTAATTCATTGAAGCATGCTTTGTTTCACCGTGCCTTGGTTGATTGCACATAATTCATGTCTTGATTTATTGCATTAAAGGGAAGTGTGAATCGCTTTCCTGATATATTGTATTGAAATTATTGTCATCGTCACGGCGAGCATGATCATCATTCAGTTCGATTCGTTTGCTTATTCACTCCTTCCTTTGCTCACGTGCCCTGCCGGATGCCTTTGCTGCTACTACTACTACTAATATTACACTACTACCGCTACTATAGCAACTACTACAACCACTACTATTACCTCTAACACTGCTGCCACTACTTACTTTACTAAAAATTAATACTACTACTACTAACTGTACTACTTGTGATACTACTAACCCTACTACAATTACTACTACTACGCTACTACTACTGCTACTGCTGCTGCTGCGGCTGCTACTACTACTGCCTCAACTACTACAAAAATTACTACAACAACCAGTACTATGCCTGCGACGATGATGAGGGCCACTGGTAGAGAGGAAAATGTTTCTCAAAAATAATTTACAAAGAAACAAACAATATTTCTGTTGATTTTCATTTCGCCAGTATTATTTATATACATTACTTTTTTTATAAGCTACGCAATTCTTGGCCGATCCCCCAGAGTGTGTGTGAGCAACGAGTTTAGGATCTACATCTACATATACATCTACCTGCTTGGCTTCAGTATATCGCATTTCAACTCAAATAGGGCCACGCACGACTTAAAATACGGCAGGTAGCGCCAGGATTCAGCCAGTATAGTGCCGTTTTTGCGAAGCGTGAAAAGCCAAAAAACGAAAAAAAAATCATTGAAGCACCTACCATTCTTGCTTGTGCTTCTCTTTCGAATTGCCGACATTGAAATTTTTAAATTAATCAGACATATAGAAAAGAAAGGATCACAGTGGCGCAGATTGATGACCTCACCGAATCGGTGCGAGCGACTTGGTGATGGAATCTTTAAAAACAGTTCAAAGGTGGAAATCTACCAAGATCAGAGGCCAGAATTCTTCCACTGCCGAATTTCTACATCGTTAGCACCACTTATCAACCCCACCAACGAAACGTGACGCAGCGCTATACGCTCTGCAAAAAACAAACCAAAAAGAGGCGCTAGATGTATCAAATGTTTCCGGGGCTCCGCTCTAGCGTTGTGTTTGCGTGTAATTTTTGCCAATTCATGTACAGGAGCAAAGTCGTCGAACCAGCAGGCTTGCTGCAAAGCAAGCTTCTGACAATGTGTGGCGAGTAGAAACTTTCACCAATGCAGAAATGATGCCAGCAATGGTGATTGGTTTGTCTGAACTTGCAAACCGACACAAACTTGAATAATTCATACGTGCAGTTCAACGTCTCAAAGCCACGTTATGATTATGAGAGACGCCGTAGTGGAAAGCTCCGTAAACTTAGACCACCTGGGGTTCTTTAACGTGCGCCCAAATCCGAGCACACGGGCCTACAGCGTTTCGGCCTCCATTGGAAATGCAGCCGCCGCATCCGGGATTCGATCCCGCGACCTGTGGGTCAGCAGCCGAGTACCTTATCCACTAGACCACCACGGCGGGACAAAATAACCTTGGTTAGTCCTAGATAATGCTACCCCTCCTGCGGGGTCGCCATATGGTGTATTTAAATGAGTACGTCGTAATTTATTCGTACTCGTGACGAAAAAAAATGGTGCTTCAATATATATAGACAAAGACTAAGGAAGGCGCTACACAGGCGCTAATTTTTAGCGCTACTTTTTCATCATAAGTATGAACCACCAACCAGCCCAAGTTTCTCCTAAAGTCCAGTGCAATATTTCTCGTACATATTGTGATTATGCTTAATTCGTGCTGGTCAAAAGCAACAGAGTGAATAGAAATGGCGCTTTCAGATATTTGTACTCCCCCTACGAAGCTCGCGTCGTCGTAATGGGCACCAGCAGCTGTAAAAACTGTTCCAGGACCGATTGGCATGGCAAGGGCTGTTCCAGTGAATCTCGCTGTGTCCGACCTGGGTCCTACGCCACTCTAGCACTGAATATTACAGTGTGAGCGCACTTTTAGGCAAACACCACCTAGTGTTAGTGTGAACAAAAAATCTGACGTGTCATGATTAAGGATATGGCATTGTAAAACGTACACTAATAGTTTGCAAAAAAACAAAAAATAGAAGATGTACGTACCATGGGAATTGACCTTATGCGAGGCATGTGGAGGGATGGTGACTGTGGGGTGTGAATTTATTGAGCGAAATGTTACGAAATACTGCCAAAAATATGTATAAATGCTCTTCGCTGACCTATTTTGAACAGTCCACATGTTTTCCTTAATCAGTTGTTTACAGTTGCGCAACGATGCAACAGTAACATGACTATCAACAATACCAGAAGGTGGAAGCTGACTGAATATAGACGTCTAAAGCTTCTAAAGCTCGTTGTGTTTCTTTAATGAACCTTCTGCATCTGCCTAATATGATTGGAAAGTGAAAGACATTTATTTCTCACCAGTAGATAATTGATTCCTTCTCTAATACCCTCTACCGCAACATGGAAATTTTATGACTTTGACCAGATTTGCGTTCCATCTGGTCAAAGTCATAAAATTTCAAGACGCCAGCAGCGGTGATCGGTGAAGTACATTTCAGGTATACATTTCAGGCATGAAATGAAGTACATTTCAGGTATTAGTACAAAAGAAGGAACATCGTACAAAATCGATATACAGGAGGAGGTGTGAGAGCCCAAGGTTGCAGGGGGATCTCCTGTTCAAAATTGGACAACAAAAGTTTCCCGATTAGAAGTAACCGAGAAAAAAATTTGTAAATTCATAAAAACAAAATGAGTACCGATTGCAGGTAGTAAAGCTTTTCATTTGAAGTAAATCTTGTTTGGTTAAAGCTATACAATGCATTAGGACAAAACACACCTAATGGAACAAGATGGTTGAGTGACTTTAGAAGCATGATAGTAGCGTGATATTTACATAAATTAGCAGTAGAAAGTATTTGAACGCTGCGAAATAACGATGATGCATGAGTGCGATATCAACACAAGGTTATTAGTCTAATGGCTTCGTTTTGAATTTGATAAAGCAGAGATGAATGGGTTGGGTACTTATTTCCCCATGTAGTGATGCAATATTAATTATGACTGAATAGAAGCTTAATAAAACCTGATCATAATTGAAGTGCTAAAATAGTTACGTGCTCTCATTGAAATCCTAGTACCGAATTCTAGTTATGTGATTAAGTGGGTAAAACTATTTGAGTATTTTAGGTTGAACCCGAAAATGACTAGGAAGAAGGAGCATTCAGTATCAGGAGTAATGAGTATGTAGTTGAGTTTATTAGAAATTTGGGAGGGATAAATTTGTTAGTTGAGTGGAGCACCATGAACTTTGTTTTCGCAGGATTATTACTCAGAGATTGATTACAACACGAACTCACAATGTTGTTTATTTCAATTAATAATTTTAGCGCTGAAGAGTCCATTGAATTATCAGTGGTAGTATGGTAGTGTCCTCGGCATAAAGAAAAGGTTCAGTGTTAATAACTTGAAGGGGAACGTCATTCATGTAGTTTAGGTATAAAAGCGCACCAATAATGGGCCCTTGAGGGGCACCTTGATTAGTAGCAAAGAATGTGACAGTGTAAAGCGAACATAAACAGCCTGTTGTCTATTGTAGAGGCACCTTTTTATTATTGTCAAGGGGTGTCCTGCAATACCAGCAGGCGTTAGTTTGGTTTCCAGGATGATGTGGATAAGAGAGTCAAAAGCATTGGTTAGGTCAATGAACAATGCTCTGGCTAATTCAAAAGAATTAGTACCTTTTTTATTCTTGTGAGTGAAAGTTATCAATGTAAGATTGGTCGAGAAAGCAGAGCGGAAGCGAACTGATGAGAAGTTAAAATGGAAATTTTACGAAAGTAATTACCAATGCTTTTCTCAATACACTTATCTATTATTTTGCTAGAAGCTGAAATCATAGCAATGGGGCGATGATAAGGTACGGAAGTTTCCTGACCTTTCTTGAACACTGGAAATATTTTAACCTGTATTAGTTTTATTCGGAGTGACTCTCTCTTGAAAAGTATATTGATAACACGGGACAAAAAGATGGCAATATGGTTGACAATTCCAACAGCTTCGACAACTCCGACAGCTCCAGCAGAAATACTTTCAAATTACAAGTTATGCTGATAAGGTCATATTGGCCTGCTGGGAAAAGGTAGAAGACTCAACCTGAGATTTATTCGGCGTCAGGTGTCGACTAGAAGGCTGTTTATAGAAAAATGAGTTAAATTCATTCGTAATACCGACTGCCTGATCTATAACATGGTATGTGATAGGAAGATCAGTGATAGTTCATTCAGATGTTTTGTGATTGAGAAGTAGTTAATAATTTGCCATTGTTCTTTAGAGTTGTTGCCAGCATGCGTTTCCTTTCTCGGAACAACTTTTTGGCTGCTTATAACAGTCGATTGGTAGTGTTAGAATAGAGAGTAACAATTTTTTAGTTGCTTGACATTGTAGTAAATGTTTTTTTGCGCATGCATGTCAACATACTTTTTTTGTTCAGAGATTATGGGGAGCTAAGCAGATTATCTTGCACTTAACCACCATGACGCTGTAATTAGTAGGCTTGCATATGCAGGACAAAAGATTATCGAAAGCTATGTTAGCATCAATCACTTTCATTGAAGAGACAGTCGACAATTGTTATGTGGTTCACAAACTGTTCTCGGTCTAAAATTGCTTAAAAAATTTCAAACACGATCGTTCGTAAAACATTTACATAAAAAGAAAACACGATAACTATCTATTTTAGGAACACGGCAGTGTTCAGGTGAAAGTCAGAAAAAAAAATGATCAATAGGCGGTCTACTTCCCACAGAAATGCATCTCGTTGGAAGGTGTGATTAAAGACTCGTATTCAAAACCCTGGTAACAGTTTGCATATTCAGTTTCATTAATAGTATGATCAAGTATGTCAATGATACGATCAGCCACAATAATGATAATCCAACTTTCACAAGATTAATGTTTCGAAAACAGCGTTGATACTTGAAACAACTCTGAAATTTACGATGAAGACAAGCGCTAGATAGTACAAACGATGGCTTTATCAGTGAATGAAGGCTTGTCTGATTGTATCCAAAGATATTCGCTGTTGTCAACGAAAATATGAAGGTCATATCACTGATTATAAGGCAAAGTAGCTTACATAAAAACAGGAGCACCACCATCACTACTTGATGTGTGATCGCAGTATTCTGACAAGTAGACTTGGAAGCCTAACATGTTTTTTATCTTCAAGTTAAAGCCATGTTTTTTTAGTGCAGACGAGGGACAAGAGCTTTTATTTCGTCACGATTTACTCTTAGGCTATGCGAGTTAATCCTAATTTATGATGTGCAAGAATTGTTCAAGATATAATCTAATTTATTGATACTAAAGTAAGACGACATGATGAAACGTAGTATTCAGTAGACAGATAAGTTACTATAGGTGACCAGAGTTATCGAAAGAGCGAAAGCTCAGCTTCTTTGTGAATTTAGTACACCCTACTTTCGTAGGTTTGGCCCCGCCGCAGTGGTCTAGTGGCTAAGATACTTGGCTGCTGAGCAGCAGGTCGCGGGTTCGAATCCCGGCTGTGGCGGCTGCATTTCCGATGGAAGGGGAAATGTTGTAGGCCCGTGTGCTCAGATTTGGGTGCACGCTAAAGAACGCCAGGTGGTCGAAATTTCTGGAGCCCCCCACTACGGCGTCTTTCATAATCATATGGTGGTTTTGAGACGGTAAACCCAACATAACAATCAATCGATTTTGTAAGCTTGCCTCACTTTATTCTAGCAAATGTCAGTCGAAATACGCCCAATATTTCTCTCCTTTCGAGGAGCTTTCGTGAACAACCCTTTTATTTTCTGTGATAAGGTGGTTCTTTACAAACACAAGATAATGACGAAGGTCTGTGAATCCGAGATCATTAGTGTGCATTGGCCTCGCGAGCCTAGCTTTTAAATTCCTGTTTTTATTATCGCGAGAACAAAAGCACGCGATAATTTTTTGTTTGAGACATTTTTAGTGGGGAGGCGATGAATGACGTAAATGTCGTAATCAAAGATAGAGCAGTTTACTTCGGAAGCCACAGCTTTTGCGAAGGATGTGCAATCTTCGCCTTATTAGCAAGGAATTCCTTTAGTTCGTTGTCAAGTCTCGGGTATTGTTCCAGGTGAGGCACATGGTTGCTTAAAGTTTCGTTTTAATTTTAGTGACCTGTTAGAGCCAAGTTATGTGGTGTTCTCGGAGTGTATCTCTTCAACAAGTGTATTGAGCTACTGACGCCTGACACAAGGCTTTGACCTTGAGCCTTCAGTTTCGTATCTCGTTGAAATGCCCAGAGTAGAAGTTCGCATTTCCTATTGAGTTTAAAAGCTATTTCTTCCACTTTACCCTCAGTCCAGACGTCCAGCTGCACAATGCGCTTCGCCAATTCGGCATTTGAGGGCATGCTTTTGTGCAATAAAAAATAACGAGCAATTTTGTACAGTGCCGTAGTAACAACAGAATTAATTCAACCGCAGCAGCAGTCAAGGCAACACGCGATGTGCAAAACAACAGAAAAAGACACCAACCTGTGGAAGCGTCGAAAAGCCTTTAGCATAAGCACAGATACGTAAGGGCACAGCTGCTGCTTGCAAAGTAATGTTGGGTAAGTTGGGCCACTACTTTATGCCAGAACACGAGCAGGGGACTAGCGCAGTTGATCTATGCAGAGGATCCCTTATCCGCCAAAGAGAGCAGACGCTGGTTTTCGTGTACAAGACACGAATACAGATGGCTCAGTCAGGCGTTGTAGCAGCCGTACGAAAGCTGAAATGGCCGGAAGCCGAGGACTACTGAAATCGTGGCGAAATACGTCGAACAGCAAACTGGATTTCTTCGCAGTCGTTCGATAGTCTATGGAAGCGTCGAAAATCCTTTGGTGTATATGACCGCCGATACGACGGGCCTTAACTGCTGCTACAAAGCCTTTGAAATGCAGGTGTTTCTCGAACAAGTTCATTTGCTTCCCTTTGACAAACGCCGCACCGCGGTAATTTAGTGGCTAAGGTACTCGGCTGCTGACCCGCAGGTCGCGGGATCCAACCCCCGCTGTGGTGGCTGCATTTCCGAAGGAGGCGGAAATGTTGTAGGCCCGTGTGCTCAGATTTTGGTGCATGGTATTGAACCCCAGGTGGTCGAAATTTCCGAAGCTCTCCACTACGGCGCCTTTCATAATCATATGGTGGTTTTGGGACGTTAAACCCCACATATCAAGCAATCAAATCATGTTGACAAAACGAAGTTTGCACAACATATGCACTAATTCTGGCACCACTGGACAAAACGCTTATGTTTTGGCGAAAGTAACACTCCTCCTGGAAGAGAAAACTCTAAGGAGAAGCACGAGCTCTCAGCGAAGCGTGTTTAGAAAAAAAAAGACAAGATATTATCGATGCCATTCTAGAGGACCCATCTACTACACAGACGAAACGACCTATGCCCCTTCGCACAAAAAGTGCAACATGGCACTAGCAGGTAAAAGATTGGAATGCCTCCAATCAAGTCAGATCCTAACCCTACCATTAATTCACATCACCCAACTGAAGCTTTTTATCCTCTCTTTCTGAACTGTGTCGATGTTAGCAATCCGGATCCCATGCTCGGGTGGTCTGAATGAATTCACCCCGACCCCCCCCCCAAACAAAAAAAAGAAAAGTAGTGCACGAATAGACAGAGCTCGAACCTACTCCCTCGATTTTGAGCTTTCCCGAGGGGCTATGGCGCTGTGGTTAAGCTTGGCCTAGCCGTTCTTACGTCCAATAAGGACCCTTGTCGAAAACATTCACCGTACTATTATCCCTTGCTCTTTTTCTTTATTTGTCCCTAAGTCTGACATTCATACAGAAAGGTGGTAAGCAATGTATTGAGAAGGAATGGCTACTCTACTTTCTAACAAGTACGCGCCCTTTCAAATGCGTGTTGCGCGAACTGTCTCACATGAGAGACACAGTTGTTTGATCATTAAAAAAATGCAAACGAAAATGTTGTTTTCATTGGCGACATAAGAAGTTAACAAGTAGACTAAAAAATTTGCGAGAGGAATGCGTTCTTTCGTAAAAAAAAAGACTCGACGCATCTGGTAAAAAAACGAAAGAAAAACGTGTTTCGCCACGTCACGTGCGGCACGTCAGTTGCATACCGCGTAAACAAGCGTGTCGTCGGTGATGCGAGTCGGGAAAGTGGCAGCCTGCGAGCACACATCACAAGTGCGAAACTTTCTCGCATATATAAACTGCAATTGACGGCTTTAAGCTCCGTACTGCGGCGCACTCCACCGACGTGCGTGGGAGACCAGTATAAGCACTCGCGCTACTTCGCTCCACCGCCAAGAAAGTGCGCCCACGCTAAGTATATTCTAGGAACTACACTGATGCGATCGGCAGGCCGGATCGAAAAACGAGCTGCATACGCTAACAATCTGAAGGAGAGAGTTGTTGCCCCCGATGCATGCGTTGCATCCGAGGCTGGTATACACTGCGCTTGTGCTTCCTGGAGCTCCACTTCATTCCTAATGATAATTATAATTTTTTCAACACCTTCGTGGTAGCTTTGATAAGCAATGCCACGCTTCCAATGATTTTTTTATTCTGGGTTTTTCTAAAATAAATAGTGGTGTGGTACAGCACACCAACTCAGCACTCTGTAGTTGACTATATTCATCCAGAACCGACGGACGATCTGACCTAGTATTCCCAAACGAAAACATGGCACGGAAAAATGGAGTCATTATCAACACGAATCTACCGAATAAAATTTTTTAACTGTTGCTTGATACACGAGTTGCATTATATCCCTTGAAGGCTGGTATGGCAGATTCCCCTAAAAATTGTCTCCTATAGCAACACACTGAAGTTTAACGGCCTATTTAGTAGCTAACGTACTAAGTAGCTAAGGTACTCGGCCGGTGACCCGCATGTCGCGGGATCAAATCCCGGCAGCGGCAGCTGCATTTCCGATGGAGGCGTACACGTTGTAGGCTCATGTGCGCAGATTTGCGAGCACGCGAAAGAACCCCGGGTGGTCGAAATTTCTGAAGCCCTCCACTACGGTGTCACTCATGCCCGTATGGCGGTTTTGGGATGGTAAACCCCACAGATCAATCAATCAATCATGTAGCCGTTGTACGCACAAGCACCGTGTTTTGAAGGGCGCTTTGGTGTGCTTCTGGGCGTATAAAAGCGCTCAAATCAAGCGGGCGAAAGATAGCGAAACCCGTATCCCTGCGCGAGCCTCGGGCTCTTCCCTCAACTTATCTTTAAAAAGGATAGCTTTAGAATGAAGAGTCAGCCGAGGCAAACGCGTAGGCGCATATGCACCCGGTACAGAAAAAAAAAGATGGCCATTTTCTTCTTGCCTGAAACACAAAACAAATGTTTACCGCTTCCTGCTATTCAGCGCTTTCTCTTGGTTGCCCTCGGCAGTTCAATGCGCCACCGCTGCTTATCTTGCGTACTTTTGTCAAGGCTACAGTACACCTTCTCTAAACTGGTGCGTTATTCTGATGGGTCACGTCGAAGTGTATTGGCGCCTGGATTGTGGAATGTAGTCATGTTCTCACATGACACGCATTTTATGATTATCATGCTTGCAGCAGTCACATACGTCTGTCATTCGTTCACGTACCGTAATACGAAGTTTGGTATATGCGATGCTAGCGAAATGGCCGCGAGCGCATCATGAGCGTGGCTTGTAGTCATGTTGGTACATGACACGCATATCATAATTTTCAGGTTAGGGTTTGTCGCTTGTGTTCGCCATGCAGTCATGTGATACCATGCCAGTTTTGCAACATGTGATGTGAACAAAACCACCGCAAGAACAGCAAGACCATGAAATGTAAATCATGACATTCATGACAAACATCATTATTTTCAAGTCATGACTAGTCATATATGCTCACCATACAGTCACGCTATGCCATACCAAGTTTGGTATTAATATCATTATCGAAACGGCGAGGAGAGCTAAACGTTGTAGGTGGCTAGATAGATAGATACGCTCAAAGTCGCCGATGTTTGCTTAGAAACGCTTCGCATTAGAAGCAACCATGATACGGCCTCGATGAAAATGAAACGAGACGCCCACGTCTCGCGCCCTGCAAGTATCAGCGGATTATGGCCGGGATACTTGGCGGACGAGAGCACGCGTCTGTTTTCTGCGTTTCCCTAACTGTGAATGTCGAAGACAGACGAGGCAGTGTGAGCAACGCAGCTCCCTCTGGTAAGTGCGCGACGCCTATTGGATTGGATTGGACAAACTTTTGTTTGGTCCTTCGAAACACATATCACTGTGTTGCGGGCCGCTCCCGTGTGGGGACTGAAAAGCCGAGCTCCTCAGCCGCCCCGCGGGCTTGGGCAGCCCAGAGCTGATCTGCCAAGGACGAGCTGTGGATTGCCGTCTCCCATCGTGCAGAGGTGATGTTCAATAAATGAGTGAATTCGGTACAATGCCAGAGCATATGTTATAATGAAGCTATTTCCCCACAATGTGGGCAAAGATTACTTGGCTTCAATTTAGGGTGCATGATGTGTGACAATTTTTAAGTCAGATAGATCCACGTGTGCAAAAGCCCTAATGTAAGGGCTTAGGACTGAGTTAGATTTTTGTGAAGTGGAGGGAAAATTCTTCTAGACAGGTTTAGTGAGCTCGTTATATGTTGTAAGAATTTCTCGGTTATCCCCTTCACCGGTAGAACGCATGCCCGAGGAGGTGCAGTCGGAGAGGTCTCGCGCCACCTCGTGTGCTGCTTCATTGAGATCGGAAGCTGTTAGGAGAGAAAGAGAGAGAACACAAGGAGATAGGCAGGGTTTTTAACCAGGGCTGAGCCCCGGTAGGCTACCCTGCACTGGGGAAGGAGAGAGGGGAGGGAAAGTTATAGAGGAGGATATGAAAGGTCACTGACTGGGCCGACGCGTAATAGTTTCACCATCACAAACAATGAAACAGGTCAGTGTCTTTGAGAAAATGCAACAGTGTTTACGTTGCCTTTTCGAAAGTGGATGGTAAGTGCCATGGTCCCAATACTTCCTCGACAGTGAAATCACTTCTGTCCAGTTCATTTAAAACACTGCGCAGGTGAAGCCTCTCGTTTGTGTATGCGGGGCAGTAACATAAGATGTGTTCAATAATCTCGTCAATGGTACAGTCATTGCAATCCGCGCTGTCGGTCATCCCTATCTTAAATGAGTAGGCATTGATGAAAGCTACGTTCAGACGCAGACGGCACAACACTGTACCTTTATTCCTAGAAAGACCAGAGGGTAGCCGCAGTCGTAGAGATAGATCAAAAGAATATAGTCGATGATGTGCGAACTGTGATGACTGCCACTTCTGGAGTGTCATGTCCTGCGCCAGCTTATTTAGGTATCTAGCCGAGTCAAACCTAAATAAAGGTACTGACACAGAGTTAGCTTGTACGTGTGCATTTCTGGCTGCTTCATCGGCGAGGTCATTGCCGGAGATACCGCAATGACTTGGTATCCACTGGAACACAACGTTGTGTCCTTGTTCGGTCGCATAGTGCAGCATTTATCTGATCTCCCATGTCAGTTGTTCGTAAGACCCACAATGAAGTGCCGACAAAAGACATTGTATAGCCGCCTTGGAGTCGCAGAATACTGCCCAACAATTAGCTGGTTGTTGCTTGATATAATCAATGGCACCTCGCAGGGCAACAATATCCGAACCAGTCGATGTGCTCACGTGACAAAGTTTGTAAGGGATGTTGATGTGTCGTGATGGAATGACAGTGGCACCGGTGGAGATAGTCTGGGTGGTAGATCCATCCTTGTATACATGGTTTCTGTGAGCGTAGAAAGTGTGTAAACTGTCCAGAGTTGCTTGCTTCAAGGCCAAGGCAGAAAGTACTTTTCTATTTCTTATTTCTGGGACGAAAAGACGCACGTCGGGTTGTCTTAGGCTCCACAAGGTGGACGGTGAACGTGCCAAGGGTATAAAACCTAATGGTAGCAAAGCGCGGTGAAAGCTTACGGCCTTAGAGAACGACGCCTGTGGTCGTTGTTCTGGCAGAAATGTCAAGTGGCTCAATACCACCCATGAATTGTGCCAAATATGTGCTCTCAGCACGTCGGTTGTGACGTAAGGCGTAACCGGATGATCCCGAGCCAATATAACTGTTCGAGCGGTTGAGGCAGTTCGTGGTAGGCCGAGACAAGGCACGTAGTGCCTGTGCTTGCACGCTCTTAAGTGTTTGAATGTTTGTCTTGCAAGTTTTAGAAAGCAGAGGAGAACTGTAGCGCAGTACACCAATAAAAAGTGCTTGGCAAAGCTGTAGCATTGAACTTAATGACGGACCCCATCTTTTTCCAACGATGACTTTCAGGTCGTGTACAATCGATACCAGTCTCGCTTTCAAGCTAGTCACATGAGGGCTCCAGGAGAGGTCACGATCAACAATGACACCTAGAAAAACGATGGCTACGCTTGTCAGAGAGCGATTGGCCAATAATGCTTATCGGGTAACTTGTCATTGCCTTGTGCGTAAGGGCCACCAGGGCACATTTTATGTTGAGATTGTTAGACCTTGTGTGTGAAGATAGTCAGATGCTTGCGATGCTGCCCTCTTGTCACAGGTGCGCTTAATTAGAGAGGCGAAGGCTGGGCTAATTCCAAGGGCCGAATTATCGGTTCCAAAACCGCCCCACGAAAGCATGGACAATTTAGACGTGGTCCTATTTTGCACGCCAGCGGACGCCGGCTGTGGCCCAAAGAACAAGTCAGAGCCGAGAGTTGATAAACAGAACAAAATTATATTCTCAATTATGGCAGATCAAATCAATACAAAATATGCACACTCGACAAAGATGACTATGATATGTCACCAAACAACGTACTACACAGTACAATCAGCCACACTCGAAACAACAGACACAAACAACAATACGCACTACAATGCAGTTGCATGCATCCAACAACGAAGACACTTAAAGACTAAAAAGTTCGAAAAATTTATACAGTCCAAAGTCCTTGGAACAAAAGTCTGAATGATACTCTTCCCAGAACCACTAAGTCAAAGTCCAGCGCTGTTGTCGTTCCACTGCCCCCGAAGTTTCGCTTCCAGGAAACCTCGCGTCTTCAATTGGCCGCTCTCTAAGCACCAAACTTCTTCGCCGGTAACACGTCGGCTTCCCACGCGCAGCTGTTGCCACGCGTCTTCGCTCTCTGGCGGTAGACACACACTCTCGCCTGCAGCACGAGTCTTCACCCCTCAGGTAGAAATCCTCTTCTTCTCCTCCTTTGTCACTGAGGACAAAAGGCTTTGCCGACAAGGCGGAACACTCTACGCACTCTGGCGTGAAATTCCTTCTTCTCCTGCTTTCCGATCTCTGCTGCTCGCTTAAATACCTTCCGCACTTGATTCCAGAAAATTCTCATGGTTTCGTCGGCGCGATACACAGCGAAGGCTAGGGAAAGCGCGAGACTGTTCGGGGGCCGTCCACGACCGATGACGCAACACTGCATTACCACGCCCCCTTTCTCTCGAGATTCTTCCAGGGCTTGCTCGGGCCGCCAATGTGAGGAGGTTAGTCGGCGAGAATACGCTTCCGAGAGGGGAGGGACGGTGCACCCGGGAGCCTTTGGATGTTTATTTTCTTCTTTATCGTTGATTTTGAGGCCCTCTTTAACGCTTGGTCGCGAGAATTCGGCGGCGCGCCCTTTTTTGAGCCCTCGTTTGTGACACTGCCCCCCACATTAAGAATATTATCTCATAATATTCAAAACCACACAAGCGAGAGCGAACAGTCACCAAACACTTAAAGACTGTGACATAGTCCGTCGCTAATGGCATGTCACATTCAAAATAGAACACTCAATACAATTGCACATCGCAATTCAATCTCACAACATATGAAATATAACCACAGATACATGAGTACAACACTCCATCACATATTCCAAACAATACAAATGTACGAAGTTTTGTCTATACAACAATTGTACAATCCTATACCTCACATCATTGCAACAACATTTTGACTCGCTCGACATGCACTTGTGGCACAGGATAACAGCAACATTAACACAACATTTGGCCCTCAGCACTGCCAAACACATTTCAATTCGACCTTAGCACCTATCCTGTGTACTTCGGGTGGCGCTTGCGCCCTTTCTTGTGGTGCTCACTTGATCTCTTCTTGTTTTTCCTCGTTCTTTTCCGGCGAGCCCTTTCCAACGACGGTATCCGAGGTGGTGTCTCAGTCATCATCAATTCCGACACTGTTAACGGGTCATAACGTTCAACCAATCTTGTCTGGTTATTCACCAGCTTGCTAATGTTATGACATTGGGCCTGGCTGGCCGACTCCGTCACCTATACACTGTCGGTCGGTTGCGATCGTGCCGACGTAAGTCCAGCTGCCCAGCACGTTCTCACGTTCAACACGATCATCTCCTGGTTCACTGTTTCTGGCACCCGGGCTTCACCTTGTGCTCGAGTGAAATCCTTCACGGGATCTCCTCCACTGTATCTCGCGGTCCCTGTGTCGGCGGGGGCTCCATCTTCGGGTCTTTCTCCAAACGTTCTGGATTATTCGGCCCTCGCGCCCCGTCGATTGCTTCCGATGACGAGGTCGTACAGGGGTGTCGTCATGCATAGAGCAGTAAGCTTCCCGCTGAAGTATGGGGTTTTAATCTCAATTTCTGCTTCGGGAAGCATCCGAACCGTACCGTCCGTTAGGCAAACTGGTTTTGTTTTGCTTGTTAACTCACTTTCCTGTACCGAATTTCTCTGCACGATAACCGTGGAGCTACCGGTGTCTCTTAACCCCCGTATTCTTCTTGCCCGCAACATTTCCAGGCAGCGCTGGCATTCCCTTCATAACACCGGTTGGCTGTTTTGTCAATACAGCACAGAAAATAGGAAGTTTCTCCCCATTTTTCAACTCTACGAATCCATCGGTGACGTTGTCATCATCGGCTTTTGGTGCCAGCTGCACACAGGATACCTGGTGAGTTTGACTAACTCCGTTACGACATGCGTCTGCTTTGTGCGCTGTCTGACCACACTTGAAACATTTTACTACCGTAGGGCTCGTAAAGTTAGTACGACAGCTGTTCGCGGCATTACCCACTCGCTTACACAGAAAACTTCACGGAACACTCTCCGGTGCACTCTTTTTTTGTTGGGGTGCCGAATTTTGCGAATCTTCCGGACAGTCCTTCTTGACCTTTGCCAAATTAGTGCCACCTTGCGCCTCCAAGATTTGATCGGCTAATTCAAGCATGTCTTCAAGTGACTCAGCCTTCCTCTCTTTCAAGTACAGCGACAGGCTTGGGTGGCAACTGGTACGAAATTGATCTCTAATTAGACGCTCTCTAAGCTCATCGTACTCCTGCGCTGTCCCCGAAAGTTCAATCCATCTGTCGAAATAATGGCTAAGCCGGGCGGCATACTGCGTAGCCGTCTCACCATCCGCTGGCTTTCCTGTCCGAAATCTGTCCCGGAAACCTTCCACAATAAATCTAAATCGCTTCAGTAAAGCAGCTTTCACCTTTGCATAGCTGCATAACCACCCAAGCAAGTACTCAAAGCATATTTGCAAGATGTTTCAGCGCGCGAACAAAGGAAAAAGGACAGGGTAGACAGAAAGAGCGCTGACTTCCAACTAACTTTATTTCACAGAGCGGCAAGAATATATACTGCTAAAAAGGATGATAACAGAGCATGAAGGTAAAATGCACGCCTAATCTACACATCAGTAACAAAACACGTGTGACAGGTCCTCTATTGCCTCAAAGTCCAGCTAGGTATTCACGTTCAGCGTGTGATAAAGCAATCGATGATGTGCTTACACATTTATCTCCTAGCAAGTGTATTTTTTCGGCTTCAATTATTTCTCGGGTAAGCTGGTCTCTGTGTCTTGCAAATATTGAGCACAGATCAAAGAGAGGGGTGCACCCACAATCTCGGCAATGAATGCCAAGATGCCCTTGTTTTTCCTTTGTTCGCGCGCTGAAACATCTTGTAAATATGACTACGCACCAACTAATTGATTGATATGTGGGGTTTAACGTCCCAAAACCACTCTATGATTATGAGAGACGCCGTAGTGGAGGGCTCCGGAAATTTAGACCACCTGGGGTTCTTTAACGTGCACCCAAATCTGAGCACACGGGCCTACAACATTTCCGCCTCCATCGGAAATGCAGCCGCCGCAGCCGGGATTCGAACCCGCGCCCTGCGGGTCAGCAGCCGAGTGCCTTAGCCACTAGACCACCGCGGCGGGGCCACGCACCAACTAGCCCAAGTTTCCACTCTTGTGAGTTACTCAAAGCAGTTGCCCATTGATGTTCCGGCCAATTCTGGCTCCTTGAAATCGTCTCAAATCTGTGAAGGTACGCGTCAAGGTCGTCCTTCCTTTCATCGAACGCTACGAGCAGCTATCTTGGGTTCAAGCAGAAGCCATGATCTTCCCGTTCGCTGTTTTCAACTCTAGTTTGGACGGGAGTTTGACTTCGCTGTTGCAAACGGAGCCGCTCGAGTTCCATCTCGTTCTGCAGCTGCCGTTCCTTTTCCTCTCTTTCTTCTTTCAGCTGTCGCTCCTTTGCCTCTGTTTCTTCTTTCAGCTGTCGCGCCTTTGCCTCCCTGTCTTCTTTCGCCGTTTCATCTGCCAGTCTTTCTCTCTCCAGCTCCAACTTCAATTGCTGCTCTCTTTCTTCTTTCAGCTGTCGCTCCTTCGCCTCTCTTTCTTCTTTCGCCCTTTCAGCTGCCAGCTTTTCTCTCTCCAACTCCAACTTCAATTGCTGCTCTCTTTCTTCCTTGGCCCTCTCAGCTGCACACCTCTCTCTCTCCAACTCAGCTGCTTTTTCCGCTTTGGCTCTTTCGACCGCCAACCTTTCTTTTTCCAGCTCAGCTGCCTTTTCTTCTTTCGCCCTCTCTTTTTCTTCTTTTTCTATCTAGGTGACCCACTTCTGTAGATCAGCGCCAGAAAGACACATCTTCTCACCAAGAGCTGCTAACTTTTCAAGATCCATTGTGTCTCGCTAATAAAACCTTGCTGCGTGCAAAAGATATCTGCCAACTCAGTCTATCGAAACACTCTCTGCCCACTCGTTAACGAGAACACTGAGCAACACACAAAAATTGTTCCGATAGCACTATCAACGACCCAAGGCTCTTTCTAACGACTTTGGACACACTGTGCACCAAAAGGTCCTGTCGCAGACGCCAGAATAATTCTCACACGTCCTGTTTATTAGGGAGGCAATCGCTGGGCTAAATCTAAGGACCGAAATATCTGCCCCCCCAAAACTGCACCACGAAAGCGTGGACAATTTAGAAGTGGTCCTATTTGGTGCGCCAGCAGGTGCCAGCTATGGCCCAAAGAACAAGTCAGAGCCGAAATTGATAAACAAAAAAATTATATTCTCAATTATGGCAGTTCAAAACAATACACAAATATGCACACTCGACAATCGTTGAATACGGTAAGTCACCAATCAAACAATGTACTATACAGTAAAATCAGCCACACTCGAAACAATAGACACAAACAACAATACGCACTACAATGCAGTCGCATGCATCGAACAACCAAGCCACTTAAAGACTAAAGAGTTCGAATACTTATTCCATCCAAAGTTCTTGGAAAAAAGTCTAAATGATACTCTTCTGAAAATCACTCACTCAAAATCCAGTGCTGATGTCGTTCTGCTTGCCCCAAAGTTTCTCTTCCTGGAAACCTCGCGTCTTCAATTGGCCACTCTCCAAGCACGAAACTTCTTCGCCGGTAACACGTTGGCTTCCCACACACAGCTGTTGCCACGCGTCTTCGCTCGGTCGCGGTAGACACACACTCTTGCCTGTAGCACGAGTCTTCACCCCTCAGGTGAAAATCCTCTTCTTCTCCTCCTTTGTCACTGAGGACAAAAGGCTTCGCCCACAAGGCGGAACACCCAACGCACTCTGGCGAGAAATTCCTTCTCCTGCTTTGTCACTGAGGACAAAACCTTCGCCGACGACACGGCGGAACACCCTACACACTCCGCCGCATACTTTCTTCTTCTCCTCATCTCCCATCTCTGCTGCTCGGTTAAATACCCTTCGCGCTAGATTACAGAAACTTCTCATCGTTTCATCTGTGCGATACGCAACGAAGGCTGGGGAAAGCGCGAGACGGTTCGAGGGCCGTGCGCGACAGATGACGAAACCCTGCATCACCACGCCCCTTTCCGCCGAGAACCTTCCAGGCTTTGCTCAGCCACCAATGTGAGGAAGTTCGTCGGTGAACCTACGGTTCTGAGGGGAGAGAGACGGGCGCCCGGGGAGTCTTTGGATGCTTGTTTTCTTCTTTATTGTTGATCTCGAGGTGTCTCTCCAGCGCTTCGTCGCAAAAATTTGGCGCCGCGCCCTTTTTTGAGCGCTCGTTTTGTAACAGATGGCCACATCTACCGCAATTATTGGGTCTTTCGTACTGACCGTCACTGAGTTGACGACACGGCCAGCCCCATCGACCACCACTGCCACAAAAGCTTTCCCGATGGGGTAGAGAGCCGCATCAACAAATACGACCCCTCATTCCTCGTTTGATATTTGACTAAGTATGGTCCTGGCCCTCACTACTTTTCTTCCGATGTTGTGTTCTGGATGCATGTCTTGTGGTATAGTAGATACCATGATATTCTCCGTGATGCTGTCAGAGATATCAAGGTACTTGTGTCTTATGGTCATTAGGTGTTGGCCCAGTTCCTGCAGGATCATTTCCCTCGATCTTGTTGTAAATAACCTTGCAAGCTCTCCTCTCCCTTGGGCTTATTATAATTTTTCGAGAGTGTTGCGAATACCAAGCTCAAGTAGACGCTCGGTGCTGGCGTCTATGAGTATGCCCAGGACCTTCTTGATGACATTCCTAAGGAGCACAGTCAGCTTTTCGTACCGTGCTCTAGACCAGTTGCGCATTGCTGCCTCGTACGTCAAGTGGCTTAGAACAAACGCATGCATCAACTGGATGAGGTTGTCTTCTTGATCCCGTTTCTTTTGTTGGCCACTCTGTGTATGAGGTGCTTCGCACTGTCTGTTTTCCAAGTTAAATTGGCTATAGATTTGCTGTTAGCGCTGGTAGACTCTATCAACATGCCCAGGACTTTTATAGAGTTGATTCTCCGGATGGCATCCCCTTGATTTTTACGGAGGTGGATGCTTATTTGGTTCAACGGCTTCCATCTACAGAGCTTCGGTCTCCCGGCGTGTAGTCCGATACAGTAAATGTTCTGACTTGCTCAAGGAGCACTTGAGCCTAGAAGGACGGAGGTACTCTTCTACGGTGTAAATCGGCTCTTGCAGGGCGCTGTAAATCTGCCCATCACATCACCCTTGTGCACCAGATAGTAATGCCATCTGCGTAGAGGCCGTGCTTCAATCTTTCGATGCTCGATAACTTTTTTAACAGTCCAGTCATGGCAATGTTGAACGTCATTGGTGAAATCACTGTACCTTCGGGCGTGCGCCTTGCTTCTAGTTTGATCGCTGCGGTCTCGATATCTGCATTCTGCATCACGGCTTTATGATTTGTAAGAAAGAACCTTACATAGTCATAGAAGGCTCTCCCAGACCAACTTGGAAATCGCTTCAAGTTTGAAGGACTGGTAAATGTCAAACGCTTTTTCTAGATCTAGGCACAGAATGGCTCTCACATATCAGGTTTCGTTGTCGATGACATGAAGTTTGATAAGCTTCATTGCGTCTTGTGTGGATAGCCCTGCCTGAATCCAACCATATTGTGTGTATAGATGACTTTAGCTTCTAGGTACTTGTTTATCCTGTGCAGTAAGGCATGTTCTGCAACCTTGCTTATACATAATGTCAAGGATATTGGCCACATGTTATTCAAGTTAGGGGGATTTTGTGGCTTAGGGATAAGGCTCGTGTTGGCACTTCCACTGCTCTGGCACCCTGCTTTCTCTCCATGCTGCATTGATCATATCCTTCAGGGTCTCAATTGAATCGTCATCAAGGTTACGAAGGGCCTTGTTTTATATACCCTCCGTGCCAGGGGTGACCTGTCGCTGACATCATGCAAGGCTCTTCGGATGTCCTCGATGTTAAAGTCGCCTTCAAGACTTGGATTGGACGTGCCCTAGTACTGTCTACTTGGTGGTGCCGATTCTCTTTTGATTGGAAGGTTCTTATGCGCGAGCCGTTGCACGACTTGCTGTTGTGTAGCGAGCCCTATCTCTTTATGCAAAACTCGAGCGATAACATGCTTTTGATTGGTTTTGGTAGTGTTTTCAATGAGGAGATGTTCCAACATATTACATGTTTTGCCATTGTGCATCTGACCATCGATGGAGTTGCAGAATCCGTCCTATTGCTGCCTAGGTAGTGCGCGACAAGCCTCGACTGATCTGTTTCCCTCAGCTATCTTCTTCCTCAGTCTTCGGTTCAGGCGCTGACCCTTCCAATGGTTTAGTAGGGCTTGTTTGCCTCTAAAAGATGAGCGAGCCGTTTATTCTTTCTTTCAACCGGAAAAACTGTGGTAATGATTGAGGAGACGGATTTCACGTCTTGTTTATTCTGTTTTACCCACTGCTCCAAGCATGGTCTGTGGAAATCTTGTTCTTTTTCCATCCTTACGTTCCTGAATTTATCCCAGTCTGTGAAGTGGAATTCTCTCTGCTTCTTACGCTCCACGGAGAAGGTAGGGGCAAGAATACAGTGGTCACTCCTGAAGTCTACAGCAAGGTTCATCTACTGGGCTTTCTTGATGTTACTTACAAATGTAAGGTCTGAGGTGGAATCCCTGCAGCAGTATGTACGAAGCCTAGTTGGTAAGCTGAGGTTCGTCATTAGGGTAAGCTCAAGTTTACCAGCGCTTTGCCAAAGTCGATTTCCTTCTCCAGTGTTGTACATGTAACCCCATGTATGATGAGGGGCGTTGAAATCACCTTCTGTGAGGAGTGGACGTTCTCCGGCGATTGTAACAGCTTTCTTTAGAACAGTCTTGAACCCTTGATTTTGTTCCTGTAGACTGCTATATATGTTAAGAATAAAAATGCTCTGATGGTCGCTGGTACCCGGCATGATCTCTACCATCACGTGTTCCAACCGGCCTGCTACTATATTGAGGTCATGGGTTACGTGCGTTAGTTTGTAGTATACGAAGGTGCAGACTTCCCTCCCTTCGGTATCTCCTATTACATGCCGGAATCCTGGCACCGTTGCTTGCGGTGAAAGGATATTTTGCAATATTATATTACTACGCTTTTCTTGGCTGCTCCTGATATACCGCAGGAGAGTTGCCTTCATTTTAAGGTAACATCTACAGTTTCTTTGCCAGATACGGAACACTTCACCTAGCACTGCCATAAAGGTTATCACATGAGCCGCAACAGCCTAACGCTGCACCTGTCAACAGGTTTGGTATGACTAGTATTGGTCACTGAAGAGGCGAGTTCGGTGCATGAGGAGGTACTGTTGTGTTGTGCAGATATGCTCCGACCTTTGTAATGCGCAAAGTCATATGCTCTGCCAATACCGCTACGCTTGACTGTAGCCTGTCCATGGTTCGATGATGGATTCAATACCAAACTTCGTATTGCACAACATGACTGTATGAAGAACATAACTGACTATTCATGCGACAAAAGTAATGATATGTATGTCATAAATGTCATGATTTGCGTTTCATAGTTCTGCAGCCCTTCGGTGGTTTCGTTCACATGGCATGTTGCAAAACTGGTATGGTATGACATGATTGCATGGCAAACGCAAGTGATATACCCTAAGATGAAAATCATAACATGGGTGTCATGTAACAACATGAATACATGCCACACTCATGATGCGCTCGTGGCCATTTCGCTAGCGTTACATATAAAAAATTTGGTATTACAGTACGTGAACGGCTTACGAAGATATGTGACTGGTGCAAACATGATAATCAATAAATGCGTGCCATGCAACAGCATGACTACATGTTCCGCTCATGATGCGCTGGCGGCCGTTTCGCTAGCTTCACTTAAACCAAATTTGGTATTACCGGAAGTGAATGGATGACGAAGGTACGATTCTGGTGCAAATTTGATAAACATGAGATGCGCGTCATATAACAACATGACTACATGCTACGCTCATGATGTGCTTGCAGCCGTTTCGCTAGCTTTACATGTACCAACCTCGACATTACGCTACGCGAATGAATGACATAGGTAAATGACACATCCAAACATGATACTCACGACCTGTGTGTCATGTGACAACATGACTACATGCCACACTCGTGATGCGCTCGCGGCCGTTTCACTAGCTTCACATATGTCAAATTTTGTATTACGCGACGTCAATGAATGACTAAGGTATGCGACTGGTGCAAACATGATAATGATGAGATGCGTGTCATATGAGAACATGACTACATGCCACACTCAATGCGCCAATACATTTCGACGTGACTCGGCGCACGTGTTCGCCTGCGTTCATTTTATCGCGTCATGCCGACGCCAGGCACCGGTCTTGCTATTTAGTCGCAGGCGTGCGCTGCGCTGCGCTGCTTTGATGCATGCGCGTTTCAGCACGTTCAGCGCCTCCGTCACGAAAACAACGAGACGCAGTGTTGTCTGGGTAACGCATTGGCATGAATATCATGCCTGTTACCATCGGGCCACGCCGACAGACGCTAGTCACGTCCGCCGCGCCTGGCGTTCGACTATACAGTGCTCGCGTTTGCTAACGTAGCATCGCTG
The DNA here is from genome assembly GCA_013436015.1 of Rhipicephalus annulatus. Taxonomy (NCBI): domain Eukaryota; kingdom Metazoa; phylum Arthropoda; class Arachnida; order Ixodida; family Ixodidae; genus Rhipicephalus; species Rhipicephalus annulatus. The sequence continues at coordinate 76,199 of WOVY01006693.1, forward strand.
TGCCCAGCGTGCGGGCACGTCAACGCTACATTGGAGTGTATTGAGACCTTCATTATACGCTCGCGGCCGTTTTGCTAGCTCCACATATATCAAATTCGGTGTTACGTGACGTCAATAGAGGACGAACTATGTTAAGTGTGAATACACTTTATAAGCGACCCCAAACCATCCAACGCCGTCGGCGCGTCCGCAGTCTTCTCTCTATTTTTAAAAGAAAGAGGACTTGGCGGACCGCAGCGCGACGCTCTACCGAATAAGCCACGGACGCGACGCTGATATTGGTGTCGCTCCTCCGCTCTCCTCGCTCGCTGCAGCTGCGCGCGCACCCCTCTCTCTCGCGCGCCCGCCTTCTCTCTCAGTCTTCCGTCGAGAGCGGGTCATGCGATGGATGTCCCGGAGGCAACGCTACCATCTGGATATAAGGCACGTTACTGACACCGATATATATATATATATATATATATATATATATATATATATATATATATATATATAGAGAGAGAGAGAGAGAGAGAGAGAGAGAGAGAGAAGACTGCAGACGCCGCCGACGGCGGTGGATGGTTTGGGGTCGCATATAAAGTGTATTCACACTTAATATATATATATATATATATATATATATATATATATATATATATGTATAGATACTGGGTTTTGTAACGAATGTAGCAGCCTCCCAACAAGGATGTTCTATTTACACGGTTTATTAAGGGCGAACTTGTGCCCCAAGTGAACGACGCACAGCAATCAAGAGGATCCAAAGGCGGTAGTCCCTCGTGAGCCTCTGCTTCGAGCACCCTCGTTCTCTTCTTCTTCACGCGCGTTGGCTGTTCGGCGGAGTACCGGGCGCATGCAGGGCTGGCTCGTGCATTGCGGCTGGCTTCGTCGCTCGTAGTCGTGCCGTTAGCGATTCTCTGGTTCCCGACGTCTGCGTTGCGCGGAGCAATGGCGATTTCTTGTGGCATTATCCCTCCCCTCAAGAGGCATCGAACCGATGCTTTCGATGATAATGTATGCAGCGCTTCCGTCTCGGAAGGTTTGTAAGAGTGAAATGGTTGTACAGCAAGCAAGTGGGGTGGCTAGTCTTCGTACCGGTCGTAGTACGGTTTCATGTGCACAATGTGTACCCACTCGGTGGGGTTGGGTCGTTTGGAATGCCCATGTCCTGTAGGCTTGACTTCATAAACAAGGTCGCTGAGATGTTCAGCAGGCATTTCATGAGTTCTGTCGTGAAAGCTGGTCCGCGATCGGTGATTAAAACAGTCGGAGCGCCATGCCGTAGCAGCATGCTCTGTACAAAGAATTTGGCGACCTCAGCTAACGCTCCTCAATGCAAGGAGTCTGTTTCCGCGTATCTCGTTAAATAATCAGTCGCCACAACGATCCACTTCTTGCCAAGTAAAGATGTCGGCAATGGTCCAAGGAGGTCCATTCCAACTTTTTGAAAAGGTGCTTTCGGTGGGTCTATTGGGTGCAGAAGGCCCGCTGGCTTAGCACAGGGCGCTTTCCGTCTTTGGCACTCGCGGCATGTTCTGACATAGCGCTGTACTGACAACAATGGATCTCGCCAATAATAGTGCTGACTGATTCGTGCAAGCGTTCGAGTGACCCCCAAATGTCTGGACGTAGGCTCAATGTGGCAGGCTTGTAATATTTTTGCCGCATATTTCCGGGAACGACAAGCAGAAACTTTTCACGGTTGGGCTTAAGTTTCTCTTGTAGAGGACATTTCCTCGGAGGCAGAACTATGCGAAGCTTCGAGAAAATATACGAGGTATTTGGACGTCAGCTCCTTTCAGGTGTTTGATGAGCGGGAGCAATCCTTCGTCCGCATGCGGAATTTCGGCTATCTGAGAAGTCTCGACAACAGCCACGAATGGAAAGTCCTCTTCTTGTAATAGTGCTGTGTCTGCAGGTGCCCGTGACAAACAGTCGGCGTCGGTATGCTTCCTGCCAGATCGGTATACCACAGTTATGTCAAATTCTTGCAGTCTGATGCTCCACCTTCCTAGTCGTCCGGACGGGTCCTTGAGGTTGGCGAGCCAGCAAAGGGCATGGTGATCGCTGACTGCCTTGAATGGTCTACCATACAAGTAAGGCCGAAACTTACTGGTGGCCCAGACGACGGCAAGGCATTCTTTCTCTGTGGCCAAATAATTGGTCTCCGCCTTTGTTAGTGTCCGGCTGGCGTTTGCTATCACGTTTTCGTCGCCATTCTGCCACTGTATTAGGATGCATCCTAGGCGGATGTTGCTGGCGTCTGTGTGTATTCCCGTGTCAGCTGTTTCATTGAAATGAGAAAGGATTGGGGGCTATTGCAACCGTTTTTTTTAATTCGTTGAAGGCGCTTTGTTTCTCTGTTTCCCACTGGAAAAGTACTTCTCTCGTAAGTTTCGTCAAGGGTTCTGCAATCTGCGAGCAATTTCTGACAAATCGTCTATAGTAAGCACAGAGACCTAGGAATTTCCGTACTGACTTTTTTTCTGCTGGCACCGGTAATCTTGCAACGGCGGCTGTCTTTTCGGGATCAGGGCGCACAACGTGGACGCTGACAACGTGCCCAAGGAATCGAAGCTCTTCGAAACCGAATTGGCACTTCTCTGGCTTGATGGTTAAATCTGCCGAACGGATTGCTTCTAACACTGTTCGCAGGCGCTTGTTATGCTCCTAGAATGTAGCTGCGAAGATGAACACGTCGTCAAGATACACTAAGCAACACTGCCACTTCAATCCGGAAAGTATAGTGTCCATCATGCGTTGGAACGCTGTCGACGCACAACAGAGATCAAAAGGAAGGGCCTTAAAGTCATAGAGTCCGTCTGGGGTAACAAAAGCAGTCTTCTCGCGATCACGTTCATCAACTTCGATCTGCCAGTATCCACTTTACAGATCTAGTGATGAGAAGAACTTGGCACACCGAAGTCTGTCTAATGTGTCGTCAATACGCGGGAGGGGATATACATCCCGTTTAGTCACAGCATTTAATTTCCTGTAGTTGACGCAAAACCTTGGCGTTTTATCCTTCTTCTTGACAAGTACTACAGGAGATGCCCACGGACTGCTAGAAGGTTGAATAACCTGATCTTCAAGCATCTCCTGTACTTGATTCTTGATGACTTCCCTTTCTTTTGGTGAAACGCGGTACGGGTGCTGGCGTACTGGCCTGGTTGTCTCGTCTGTTACGATCCTGTGTTTCGTATTGGTCGTGCGTCGTACCTTTGAACTATTGGAGAAACAGCTGCCAAATTCCCATACAAGGTCGTATAGCTGTTGACGTTGGATCACTGAAAGATTAGGATTTACGGATATTACGTTGCAGACATTCTGACGTTGGTTTTAGATCCGCTGACGTTGTGTCAAGGCTGCATATTTCTGTGGCGTCACAGACCTCATGAAGAAAGGCTATGGCTGTCCCCTTTGCGATGTGCTGGAATTAGTTCCCAAAATTTGTCAGGAGGATGCCTGCGTAACCGTTCCGTAGCTGGATAATCCCTCGTGCCACACAAATGCCTCTTTTCAGGAAAACATCCATGTTGCTGCCTGCCACGCAGTCATAATCACCAAATGTATCATTTCTGACTAGAACCATTACACTGCTCTGCGGCGGTACAATCGCATCATCATCGACAATGCGCAGTGGAGTAGTGTATTGCTCGTCTGCTCGAGCTACCTTTATAGTTTGTTCCGTCAAAAATGATACGCTGGACCTCTGCACAATTAATAATGCTACCATTTGCTTGCAGAAAATCTATTCCGAGTAAAACTTCTCTCGAACATACGGGCAGGACAACAGTCACCAACGTAAGTGAAACCTCCTATCGCAACTCTTGCGGCGCATCTGCCGAGAGGCGTAATAAGGTGACCGCCTGCCGTACGTATTTGAGGTCCACTCCATTCGGTCAGAACTTTCCTGAGCCACTTCGCTAAATTGTAGCTTATCACAGAATAATCCGCACCGGTATCGATTAAAGCCGTGAGCTCTAGCCCGTCAATTACCAACGGCAAGTCTGAAGTTATCTTCCCATTACTGCACTTCTTTACCTGGAGAGAATCATCGACGTCGTCACGCTGGTGTCGCAGTGGAGGATCTTCGTATTTTGAATCACCAGAGGCCTCGCCTCCACAGGTCACCCACTTCAGTGTCCCGGATTTGTACTAGGCAAACGATGCCTGGGTGCGTTTGGAAAGGAACGTGGGCTTGGCGAGCGCTGACGTAGAGGGGATGGTGACCGCGGTTGATTACGACGATGCATGTCGAAGCTCTGACGTGAGCGCAGGTATTCATCGATGTCGGACGGCCTTTCGCCATTTCGCGGACACGGTCGTTGACTGCAAATCCTCGAAGACCAGCTTGACGATATTGGAAAAACCGGCGAAGATGGGAAGCCTCTCCACAGTGGAAGCACAGGGGCCTACGTTACACATCTCGCCATACATCGCTTTTCCGAGGTCTTGTCTCTGTCGGAAGAGGTGCACTGCGAGTTGCCTCTACGAGATGGCACGGGCTACGTGTTGTCGGTGCGTAAGTACCAGGTGTCTCGATAGGCGCACAGTGGACAGCAGGCCGCCTCAGCTCCTCAGAATAAGTTACCGCGCGACGTGTCGGTGGTGCATCCCTTTGCGGCTCCCGCATGACCTGCCAAATTTCTTCTCGGACAACATCCGCAATAGACAGTTCCGGTGAAGCGGGTGGCTGCAGCTTGCGTAGTTCCTCCCTGACAACTGACCGGACGAGCTCCCGCAGAGTGCCAAGATTATCGACAACGTTTGCCGAGAAGACCCCTGCTGATGTACAGGCTACGTCACGATTGTATTGCCGGGCTCTCTGCTGCAGCGTCGATTCTATGGTTGTTGCTTCCGACCGAAACTCAGCAACAATGCGCGGTGGATTGCGAACGAGTCCCGCGAACAGCTCTTGTTTTACCCCATGCATGAGATGACGCACCTTCTTGTCTTAAGTCATGTTGGGATCAGCTCGCTTGAACAGGCGGGACATGTCTTCTATGTACATAGCGACAGTTTCAATTGTGCGTTGATTCCGTCCACGAAGAGCTGCTTCTGCTTTTTTCCCGGCGATCATTGTTGCCAAATGTACACAGTAGCTGCCGCCGGAACTCTTCCCAGGGCGTCGAAGATGCGTCGTGGTTTTCGTACCACACTCGCGCTGCGTCTTCCAAAGAGACGTATTCCAAAGAGAACTTGCCTGCTTCGTTCCATTGGTTTATGTTCGCCACGTTCTCGAAATGATCCAGCCAGTCTTCGGCGTCCTCGAACTGCTCACCATGGAACACTTTCGGTATGACGGGTTGGCTGACAATGAGCTGTGATGGTGCAACTTGGTTAGTCATGGTGGTAGCGTTTCTTGTTTCCGTCGCTGATGCCCTTGGCACAGGGGAACTGGTCTAAATTCTGATGAATCCCCTCGAATGCGGCGACTGATCCGTTGATGCACCGGCGTAAGCTCCACGGCTTGCGCATGGTCAGGGCTTGGACTTCGCTTTCTCGTGGCGTTTGGAATCATCTACCCCGCCCCTCCACCAGAAAATGTAACAAATGTAGCAGCCTCAAAACAAGGATGTTCTATTTACACGGTTTAATAAGGGCGAACTTGTGCCCAAAGTGAACAACGCACAGCAATCAAGAAGATCCAAAGGCGGTAGTCCTCGTGAGCCTCTGCCTCGAGCACCCTCGTTCTCTTCCTCTTCACGCGCGTTGGCTGTTCGGCGGAGTACCGGGCGCATGCAGGGCCGGCTCGTTCATTGCAGCTGGCTTTGTCGCTCGTAGTCGTGCCTTTAGCGTTTCTGTGGTTCCCGACGTCCGCGTTGCACGGATCAATGACAATTTCCTGTGGCAATATGACTGGTGCAAACATCCTAATCCTAACACGCGTGTCGTGCAAGAACATGACAACATACTGCGTTAATAGCGTGCTCACGGCTGTTTCGCTAGCTCCACATTTACTAAGTTTGGTATCACGTGATGTGAATAGAGGACGAAGGTAAACGACACGTCCGAACATGATAATCATGACACGGAAGTCGTGCGCGGCATCATGTACCTCCACTTAGTAACGTTGTGCTGATTTTACATATAAACATGTCTCAATTTTATATATATATATATATATATATATATATATATATATATATATATTGACACCTCACAACATGGGTGTCCATGTTGTCAGGACACCCATGTCGTGAGGACACTCATGTTATATATATATATATATATATATATATATATATATATAATATATATACATATATATATATATTGACACCTCCACAACATGGGTGTCCTCACAATATAATTATATATATATATATATATATATATATATATATATATATATATATATATATATATATATATATACATTTCTCGTTTCCCACCGTACGTGGGATCTGCGAAATTTTTTTCGAATAATTCTTTGTTCAGTTCATCCCCCCTCCCCTGAAATTACAAGTCCCCTAGAAGGAATCTCTGAGAGTTACGCTCCTGTTTAGCGATACTTACTGACTGGTCCTATAGTTCCATCTGGATAAGTGTGTGTGTGTGTGTGTTGTGTGTGTGTGTGTGTGTGTGTGTGTGTGTGTGTGTGTGTGTGTGTGTGTGTGTGTGTGTGTGTGTGTCTAGAGGGGGAGGGTAATGACGGCGGGACTGCATTGGTATATCGAACAGTGTAGGCAAGTGGGTGTTCCCCTTTAGGGGGCCGAAAGTTCAACGCAGTTCCGGTGCTCTCTGCTAATCAATGTATAAAACAGACTTGGTGCTCCCCCATTTTAGGTTACAAAACGGGCAGCCACCCCCCAACCCCCCTGCCCCCTTCGTCCTCGCGCCTGTGATCATAAAATCGAGCATATGAGTCCAATGTTTCACACCGAATTGACAAAGAAATGTTTAAGCTAGCTTTCCTCTAATCGTTATTGAAAATGGCTACCCACCACATGAATAACATTTTTTGTTCTTATCATGTTATTCAGAACTTCAACTCACACCGAAACACAGCGCGTTGGAAGCCTCAATTTGCCTTCCTCTGGATGTTCTTTTTTTACAGCAAAAGCTGTTATGATCTAACTACTTGGTTCACGCATGGTTTCTTGCCACCGATGCCAGTGTCCGTAACCACATCACACGAAATTAGAAAGGAAATCTACTACCGATGACATGGTGTAGCTCTAAGCCAAGTACGCTGGGTGCCAGCCTAGTATTCTACCACTAAGCCACGCGGGTGCTCGAGACTACCTGGCAAACTTGCTTTAGGCAGGCTTGATGTCGGGACAACGATCGGGATACTACGGCTTATAAAGCGTTTTAAAACAGTGAAATAATAACCAGTCATCGCGCAATACAAATAGGGTAACGAGTGGGTCCCCCACTGCTCCAACCTAATGCAAAAGCTTGTTCTTGTTCAGCTATTGACTGTGGAGCATACCCTCTTCCGCCATCATTCCTCATCGTCGTCAGCCACTCCATGAACAATTGACCACAATTTCCTTCCAAGTGTTTAGCAGATACCACTCTTCTAAGAAAAATCACGAAAAAAGTGGGGGACCCTTAAACTTCGCCTTTAAAAGTTGAACGCGATAGCGAAATTCGGCCCCTAGTGCGCCTTTCAACCACGAAGTGCATACTTATTCATTTGTTGTAATACACATACACATACTCCCGCGCATACGCACGCACACAGCAGATCGTACCAGCGCGCGCACGCGAATGGTATATACAGGTTTTCGATCTAAAGCAAGCAAGATCCGCATGGCCTCCAAGATACACGCCACGCGCTCGCCATCTCGGAGGACACAGAGAGTCTCACAATGCCTCACAGATAGCAGCACATTATCTAGCATTGGCTGTTTGCTTGATGCTTGATCAACGCCTCTAGAAAAGCATGATATGTTTTCAGGCTAGACGGACGTAGTTGTCCATTTATAGAGCTGTTGAACGTTCTTGTGTGTTTTTAGCGGCGATGGCTGCACTATGCCGTCCTTTTTCGACGCAGTTTCAGGCTTCCTAAATGCGCCTACGAATAGACGAATGGGCTCGTTTTCGTGGTGACCTGTCAGACGAAATGCGTTAAAGGCGCTCTGAAACACTTTTTAATTACCATAGAGTGAATTTACTTGAAGAGCTTATTGCCTCACGAGGTGAACACCGCGAAAATTTTAAAAGTGGAGTTACAATGGTTTGTCGCATGCTGCAATTTTATTATCTCTTTTCTGGTCCCGACGAAAGTGCTGGAAGCCAGGCAGGGAGGGGTGGCAGGGCAAAGAAACTACCGCTGCGTGTGACCTTGAGCACTTTTTTTCCTTCGAATGCGCGGCTTTACCCGTGTGATCGTGCGCACACGCGTGGACAAGTAGCAGCCTCCCTCGGCAATTTTGGGAACTTAATTTTTTCGGTCACAGACGCACATACAATTTTTTCCTCACAACCTACAGGGGTGAGACCGATGGCGGGATTTCCGTGACATGAGCTGTCTAATGCTATCGCGCTAAAATAGCGTAAAGAATGCCGGCCTACTACCCTAAAATGTTTCATAATAATGCCGTAGTGGGCATCAAGCAAGTTTTCTGGCAGCGGTTACCCAATACGTGTTTAGAAAAGGTTCTCAAAGGCCGCTATTCTAGCTGTCGCTGTGACTCTGCAGCGCCTAGCATGCAGGCCTGGCATTTTTTTCGCGTTGCGAACACTGTAAACGAAGGCTAAGGTGGTTAAAAGCAATCGCACACTCTTCTTCGAAAGGCTTGCTTGATCGTTCTTTTACACTTAGTTCTTACCCACTAGAATGAATTGATCTTAAAGTTGGCTGTTTCTTTGAAACTTTACATTGTCTGTTGATATCGCATTACAATATTGTAAGATGCTATGTTAGTTCTCAAAATTAACGTTTTTTCAAGGTGGTGTGCGGTATAAATTATACTGGTCGCGTCATTCATATTGCTACTGGCATATGGGTGTGATTTCGACAATTTCAAAGTTGACCATGTCATCATATTTTACCATTGGTAATTTTGATTGACTTAGAGGGCTGTTGTTGCGATGCCGTCAGTCGGGTGAACAACAACTTTATTGCAGTTGGGTTAGTGCTATATGAACAGATGCGTGACGTAATATGTCACGTGATTACGGGTGTTATCTGATGGCTGCAAGTCCAGCCGGGTTACATCTTCATTTTATTGTAGCGCAAATAATTATGCCTTTCAGGCTGTGGGTATCGACAGGACTGGCGGCGAACTCTTGTGCTTCGGCGAAGCTCTCGAGAAGAGTTGTCTTCTCTGGGGCCTTCGTCGCTGTGGGTTGTCCTGTCCCGCAGGTGCTTTCTTGAGCGCCTGAATTCTCGACCCTCTTCTGTTTCAACGATCGCTGACCGGGGCGTGCTGGCTGGCCTCAGAAAAACCGCCGGTGACCATGTTCGCTGGAGGGTGTCGTATGCGGACACTGGCTGGCCTGGAGACAGGGCCGGCAGATCCATCTCCCTCAGCCTGTTGTGAACAGCTTTGCTAGGTACTGCCTCTGGTTCCGGGTGACTGTTAGACACAGGCAGGAGGGTCCGTCCTGGTTTGCCATCCCATGGGTCTCTGCCAGGAGACTTTAGCACATAATCTCTGCGGGTATTGCGCCATTCTAGCCTCGCCATATAAAAATCAACCCGGTTGTGCCCACATTTCTTTTGGAGCTTTTTATTTTCTGTACGGCTCTTCCCTTGATACCATCCCTATCGAAAAAATTGCTATGGTGGATACTGAAAAATATGGTGGGCGTAGTAAAAATATTAGTGGGCATGGTGGAAATTATGATGGATATGGGGGGACGTAGAGGGAAATATAGTGGATATGCCGGGACATACTGGGTGGTATGGTGTACAGATGATGGGTAAAGTAGAAATGATGGTGGAATGCTGAGGCTAGATAGTGGGCAATAATGGGACACTCTGCCCACCATTGCGATAATATTGGGAAGCCCTAAGCATATGGTGGGTGGTGCTTATTATTGTGGGCCACATAGTGTACCAAGCTGAGAAACTCTTCCCACCATTGCGATAATGCTGGGAAGCACTAAGCAGATGATGGATGCTGCTTGTTATGGTGGGCCACGTGGTGTACCAAGCTGAGAAGCTCTGCCCACCATTGCGATAATGCTGAGAAGCAGTAAGCAGATGATGGGTGGGCTTATAATGGCAGGCAATTTATATAGTGTACCTAGCTGGGATCTGTACACTACGTGTTCTACCACCATGATTTCCACCAAAGGTTAGGCCTACCCACCGAGTCCGTACAATTGTGTTATCCGTGCTTCGGGTTTCAGAATACACAATTTCGACGATTAAGAATCACAATACAGCGCAGCTATGGCATCAAATAACCTAAAGGAAGCATTTTTCATTGTGTATGGTGTCCGCTCAAGAAGCAACAAACATCGATGCGACGTGATTCAAGTACTCCCAGAGAACGTACGTCTCTTCTCACCGACAGCCGCCGGTCGCGCTCGCCGGCACTTCTCTAGCTTTTGC